>JANKOE010000005.1:55695412-55705599 GCA_026284465.1 Erythroxylum citrifolium | reverse complement strand
CCCACAACATACACGACATCATCATCTTGAGGGTGCAAAGCTTAGGTTTGGATTTTTAGTGAACAAAAGAAGAGAAAACAAGGTGGAAGAGAGTATAAAAGATGGGTAAAAGCAAGAAGAAGCAAGGAAGAGGAGAAGCTACGAAGGAGAGAAGAAAAACCACCAAAAACAACTCCAAAAGCTTTTAAGAGAGAGAGCATCGTGAGAAAGCAAAAAATAGCCTTCAAAAGTATTAAACAAATGGTGGTTTAAGACATGGTCACTTGCCACATGTCCAAATTCCAAGCATTCAACTTTGTCTTCCTTATTAAACTAATCCATTTAAACCCAAATTTCCATTGGCTCTAATTAATAAATCCTAAAATCATTTTTCTAAATTTCCATTGCCATTGGACAGTAATTTCTACTACCGGTAAACAATTATTCTACCACTTAGCATTTTTTTAATCCAAACATTATCCCCAAAATTTTAGAAAAAAAAATTCTAAATTTCCCAAAAATTCGAAAACCACAAAGACCCTCTCCAACTCAATTTTTCATACACACAAATCACATTTTTCATAATAATCACATTTATGATCAAATATACCGGGAAATGTCATGAATGCATGTACAATCACTTTCATGTGCAAAAAAAAAATCAAATTCACAAGTGTGTATGTCGACATGATTCATGAGCATGAAATACAATTTTCTTAATCTCTCTTGATCTCACATGTACCAAATTTTTGAGTTCTAACCCTTCGTATGGGAACGGGATGTTATAGTATATATCTAAAAATCATTGAGAGTGAGCTCATACTTTTGGTATTTTATGATGATGATATCTTGTTAGCTACTAATGATCTTGGTTTAATGCATAACACCAAGAAATTTCTCTCTGAGAATTTTGAAATGAAAGATATGGGATTTTTTATAATAGGAATTGAAATATTCTGTGACAGGTCACAAGGACTATCAGGCTTATCTCAAAAAGCTTATATTAATAAGGTCTTAGAGAGATTTGGCATGAAAAATTGTTTTGTAAGTGTAGTTCTAATTTAGAAGGGAGACAAGTTCAGTCTTAATCAATGTCCAAAAAATGAATTGGAACATAAGCAAATGGAAAATATTCTTTATGCGTCAATTGTTGGAAGCCTAATGTATGCTTAAATTTGCACCGGATCAGACATTATCTTTGTTGTCATAATCCTGGATTGGATCATTGAAAAACTGCAAAGAAAGTTTTGAGATATCTACAAGGTAATCAAGATCATATAGTCACTTATAAAAGATTCGGTCACCTGAAAGTGATTGGATATTTAGATTCAGATTTTGCCAGTTGTATTGATACCAGAAAATCCACTTTTGTCTACCTTTTCTTATTAGCTAGAGGGGCAATTTCTTGGAAAAGTGTGAAGCAACCTATCATTGTTGCGT
The DNA here is from genome assembly GCA_026284465.1 of Erythroxylum citrifolium. Taxonomy (NCBI): domain Eukaryota; kingdom Viridiplantae; phylum Streptophyta; class Magnoliopsida; order Malpighiales; family Erythroxylaceae; genus Erythroxylum; species Erythroxylum citrifolium. Next base: position 55,704,180 of record JANKOE010000005.1, on the reverse strand, counting down.
CCACTGTGGAAGTTGAATTTGTAGCATGTTTTGAAGCTACAATTCCAGGTCTATAGTTATGGAACTTTATTTCAAGACTTGGAGTTGTTGACAGTATTGTTAGGCCACTGAAAATTTATTATGATAATTCTGTAGCAGTCTTCTTTTTAAAGAACGACAAGTATTCTAAAGGTGCTAAACATATGGAATTAAAATACTTGTTTGTTAAAGAAGAAGTTCAGACACAAACAGTGTCAATTCAATATATTAGCACTAATTATATGATTGCAGATCCTTTGACGAAAGGATTGGCACAAAAAGTCTTTAAAGAACATGTTGAAAGAATGGGTATTATGAGATACCATTATTGAGATTTATGATGTTTGTATTTTGACACTGTGAACTTATTTATGTTTATGTTTCTGTTAATCATATTTTTGTAGTATACATTTATGAATAAATTATATTGATAGGATTTGTCTTTAACTAAGACATTATCATTAGACTTCTTATTTATGGATCATATTAAATAAAGGGCTAATATTGTAGTACATGGAAGGAATTATGTTGATTGTTAAGACGTGAAACTGCTACGACTCTTTTTAGTATCTTTGGTTGATTATGATTTATGGTATAATCATCATTAAAGAATTTAGCAAAGCTTATACGCAGAATGTTTATTTATTATTAAACCATGATATACTGTTTTTTTTCAATTACTGAGCCAAGCAGGGGAATGTAAAACCTATGTATCTAAAATATGGCTCATTAAATAATTATGGTTTTAATAATATTAAATGCTAAATTTTGATTCGTCAATTTGATTAAATAAGATAATGTTAATTAAGTAAGATAAGGTTTTATTTTAAACTTATTGTTTGATGGGAATGGTTCAAAGATATCCTTATTTTATTTAAAACTGGTCCTCACTCTCTCCTACACACCTCTGTTTATTTTTCACCATAAAAAAGCAGGATTATTGAGGGAAGAGAGAAGAGAAATTAAGTTTCACTATATCTAAGCATTTAGAAGGATTTTTTCTCACTTTACGATTCAACAAAAGTCATGGATCCAGGTTTGTACTTCATATTTTATATTTTGATGTAAAACATAGAATTTTGAGATATGGATTAAATAATTATTGTGATTATGGTTATGCAATAAATTATGCTTACATTCGACTCCATTTAGGCACCCTTCCTCCTCTCCTCGTATAAAGTCTTTATTTCATAATTACTCAAAATAACAAATTTTCTTTAATAATGAGAAAGAATTCCTTCTTAGGGCATAACCCTAAGCTGTTGGTAAGAAGAAGCTACTCCTTTAGTTTCATAACTTTACTAAAAGGGCATGTTTCTCTATGTTACATAAGATACAAAGGGAATTAATTAGAGCTTACACCACTCGGAAACATATATTTAATCAAAATATTTGATTGGTTAGTTAACATTAGATGTTATCTAGATATTTATCGATATCAGGATTATGCATCCACTATTCCTCACCCTAACTAAAAGAATTTATAAATATATTTTGCAGCCTAATGTATGCACATGCCTTAAGGCTATATTTAGTTGGACGTAAGATTTTTAATGGAATGTAATTGTTTATAATGGAATGGAATGTAAATGAATGTAGTATTAGAAAATTGTTATTTAGGAGGGATGAAAGGGTTCATAATGTAATATAGTGAAATGTTATTTGGATGAAGGGTTTATAATGTAATATAGTGTAAAGTTGTTTATCATTTTACATTACATTATAAATCTTCTAATTGAAAGTTTTTTATTTTTACTGTTTATGGGAATGGAATGTAATATGAAACCTTTCTCCTCCATCTCATTTCATTCCATTCTATTATAAACCTTCCTCACAAACGATGAAATAATCTTACATTTCATTTCATCCCATTAATAAACCCCCATCCAAACATAACCTAAGCTATATTTATTATTAACCTTTTTTTATATTCCTCTTATTTAAAAAATTAGGAAAAGGAATATAAGATTATATTATTTCATACCCTGATGTAGCTCCGGATATAATTCTTAGGCTTTGGACAAGATTCATAGGCTCAAATCTTTGTTGGTGCTTAAATGATGATTATACAGAAAAACTTTATGATTGGAAGTCTGAGAACAATACCGTTAAAGGATCAGTTTAAATTTTATTAGGCCCCTAAACTAAGAAGAGATATTACACTGAAAAGAAGTCCCCATAACTATTATGAAGATTCAAGATCTTGATTAAATTTCGTGTAAGAATAAGTCTTGAAACACATTATTTCAGCTAATGATTTTTTTTTTCAATTTAGGTGTTATATATTTCTGCCACTGATGATGATAGTTTGAAGAAACAAATTTCACACAGTATTTTTAAATGAGTGTGTTTAGTAGTTAGGAAAAAATAATGCACAGTCCACAAGGTTGCTAGAATCCTGAAAAGTTGAGGGTATTCACTTTCTTGTAAAGTCAGTCCATGAACAAGGAAACAAGGAACCACATTTTTCTGTGCTAAGGGTCTATATCCACCTCCCTCTCTCACATATACAAACCTAAAAGCATCAAATGAAGCCTCGGAATAAATACTATAAACAAAAGTGGAAAAGAAGGATCATTGATGCCTTCCCCCATCCTCTTTCAGAGTTTTAGGATTTTGAAGTAAGGATTTCCTAACCTGTCTTGCCCGCTTCTGGCCTTTGTACTGGAATACTAATAGTCCTTATAATTAATTTAGTAAACTCGATGATTAGTCCTAGTAATTCCTATAATAATGAACTAATCACAAAAAATTGGCTCGAATCAATGTTCATTTTCCAGTTGTAATTAATAATTTTTAGGATAAAATGTCATTACTTTCAGAAGTAAAGTTAAAAAATTATATTGATACTCTGAAGCTTTTAACAGGACAAGGAATATATTACCTCTGTCTGGCATATAAGTGGAGTCTGGAAGGACAAAAGACATGCAACAGTAGCTAGCCAACGATGATAACAGATCAGAGGGTGTTATAATTTTAGTATATAATTCGATTATACAAACGTAGCTCCTTAACCACTCGTCTATCTTATACATGGAATTCAACTGGGAAAAAACAGAACTCATTAGACATCGCAATGAGTTCATGAGATGATTTGGAATAAAGCAGATAACTTAATTCAATTTTTAAATTCGACTGGATGAATTAAGTTTAATTGAAATTAATAATGCAAGAAAATTATAATAAATTATTAATTTAAGTTGTATTTAATTAGTTCGGTTCAAGTTTAAAGGTAAGATTAAATTATCATAAAAATGTTATTTAATTAGTCCATATTTTTTATTCATGCTCTATGTATTTCATTGTTACTTTTTATACAAAGTCAAAAAAATTCTGGAAAATTCATAATTAGGAGTTTTTTAAAAAAATTTAAAAATTAAAATTTTTAAGTTTATGTTTGTACTCAAAATATCTCCTACTAGCTTAAAGTGCAATGCTCACATGTGGGCCCAACGCTGATCTGCATCAAGGTTATGACATCGAGACACCGAAACTAGCGGAAAATCATTGTAATATTACTTGCCAAAGGAATAGCAGTACAATAAATAGTTCATAGGACGTTAGAGAGAGAGGATAGAATAAAAAATTGACTCGGTCCAAATTCTGGGGACACTTATCAACTAATGCTCAAACACCCAAGTTGTTCCTTTCATTCTAAAACAGAAGGAGAAAACTAAAGGAAGCAAGAAAATGTAACAAAGGATAAGAAAGTAGACAGAAATAACCTAACAGTCATGACCAATGCAACTTGAAGTTTGTGCATCATTTGACTTCGGGATATGTATGTAGATTGAAAGTTGGAAGTCTTGACAAACTATTTTGCCTTTGTTATTTAGTGCACAGGTATGTCTCGAAGGAAATGCATGATCAAGAACAAGATTTGCAAAAGTAGGGAGTAATTTTCCTTAAAAAATCGACTCTGGATGCTAGGGAATTTGATTTATTATCTTTGAGTTTGCACATAAGCCACTTTGTTCTTTTCTATTCTACTTTGTAAGGGCTTGGATATGGAACAAACTTCATTCACCTATGAAGCTCCCTTTCATACAATGGAAAAAAAAAAAGTAGACAGGTTCACATCTATCTTTCCAAACTAAGAATTGATAAAAAGAAATTACAGAGAAATTTCAAATTAACAATCACACTACTATTCCAATTCCTTATTATAACCACCAATCCTAATTTTAAAGGGAAGAATTGCACAATTCGCCATCACCCCCAAAAACCCATCCTTTCATGTACAATTCCACATACCCCGTCATTGAAAATAAGGCATAAGTTCAGAAGAGAGAAAAGAAGAAATTAAGAAACCAAAGCAGAAGATGCACCGGATTTGACTGTACTTTCCTCACCCACTACTGCCAATGCATTTAACAGGGAAGAATGAGAAAGTAAATACACCAAGCATAGACTTCTCACGTTCACATACTTCTAGCCATCATTTCCTGGAATCTCCTGTATGACTCTTGCTTCTCCAACCTGAACTTTTCATGGCAGCTTGCAATGAACTTATCTGCTAGACGATCAATCTCATTCACATCTCCGTTATCACCATTGGACCTTTCATTTCGCTTCTGCTCCAGCCAATGGAGGTATCCTGAAAGCTGAGACTCTGCGTTATCATCAAACTGGTCATGAGTCGTGATTATGGAGTTCCACGTGGAATCATAGTACAAATGGCGTGTGGAGAAACCCCCCTCAAGAGCTTGTTCGGGAATTGGCAACACATGAGAAGAGCACCAGTTATAGTGTAACCTGAATGAACCAAAGAATATCTTCCTATAATTCTTTTGCTTCCTTTTTGAGGCCCAGTTTGCGGAGTAAACCAAGTGTGTAGGTTGTAGTTCCTTGAGAATCTGAAAGAGAATGGACTTAGCTTTGGAGAGAGCTCTAGCAATACGACACACGTGAGAGTATATGAGGGTGTGAATGAGGGTTTTGATCTTCATGGAGCTTAAGGATGAAGACGGTGATGACTTTGTTGAGAAAACTTGAAGAGTAACCATTTTGTGATACCTTCTTTTTTTCTTCCAAGTGTTTGTGGTGGGGTTTCACTGGCCTTGTTCAAATGGATTTATAAAGGACACTGATGACCAATTTGCCAACGCACTTCTAGGTTATTTAACTAAAGTAACATTTCCACTTTCTTCTTTTGTTGTTGTTTGTATATTTAAAAACCAACTGCTAAGGACTCAAAATCTCTGAAGCGCTACACCTGAATTTCCATAGCACAAGGCCCGCTTATCTTGTTTGAAAATTTTGTTATTGGTAATTGCACATACATATGTATATGTATATGTATTCAATGTTGCCAGTAATTGAGAGTGACAGAGTCACAGAGCAATACAGGGAAGTTTCTTAACTAATCTTGCATAGTAGCTGAATTTGCTGAATATTAGGCGACTGGAGAACGGCACATAAGGCTTAATCTTCGCGAAAATTACCACCCCGAGACATTATTATAAGCGCACCAGCTAAAAAGCTTTTGTAGTTACCTTTTTATTAATAGCTTTTAGTTACCTCTGTGTGTGTGTATACCTCCATCGGACTCTGACGTAGGTGCTATTTCTTTAACAAACCTTGATTCTGTTTTCACCAGGAGGCAGCTACCCGGTCAGAAATCCTGTTATCCCGGAAACTTCATCAAAGTCTTTTGTATGGACCAATTATATTTGCCTCCCATCCTTACGCACACATCAAAAGTTGGAAATTGCTCTGTAAATTACTTATTTAGAATTTCTCAAAGCAGCATGTTAATTAAAAAAATAACCCACGTTAGGTTTCGTAAGGGTTCAATTCCTTTAAAGCTTGTCTCAAGTTGTAGCTAAAATTTTCTATTCAAATGTTAAGTTCACGTGTAATATTATTTCACTTGGAACCATAACCTTAAGTAGTTCTGCTCTGCACAACTTTTAACTGACGATCACAACATTATTGATGCTCATGAATGCTACACAGCAAAGTCTAAATATAAACCAACTCCGGCCCCCCCAAACCCAACCACAGACTTTGAGTCCCGTATATCTCAGTGTTGGTAATAATAGAATAATTCTAGCGTTCTGCATTCATATGACCATTAATTGGTAGACCCATCTGAAGCATTAACTTCTTAGATTAGATAGAGAGAAGCTTTATATTAAAGGAAATTAATAAAACGAAGTGAAGAACCTGCAATTTTATTCCACATTGTAAGAGCATATCTTGATTTGCTACTTTTGATTAAGGGTATTGTTTAATATAATCTTAGGCCTAATCTGACTCCATTGTTATATTATGTACCTAATATAACAATTTTAGCTACAACTATTGATGGTGAGAATGAAATATGAAAACTTATGGAGTTGAGATTTTAGAAACCATTTAATGTGAGAAATTACAGAAGATATGTTGAAAATTGAAAATTTCACAAGTCAGTGACAGGGTATGGTGTTTGCGGTGACAACCATACACATCCTACGCAAGGGACCGTATGTCATTTCCTGATGAGTTCTAAGCGGCTTCTTCACTTGGAAGGAATAGACGGGTAGAAAGTCCAGGGGTGAAAGTTTTCATAAGAATGCATTCTGAAGAAGTACAAGGCAAGATTGGGATATGCATCCCCTGACAATAGCAGGTGCCGAAAGAATCTAACCATAGACCAGAAATAAAGCAGAAGAAGTGGTAAACAGGGACGAAAATACCCCACACCAGCTTTTGTCCTGCACAAAAAGATAGAAGTCCGCCTATCAAACTGTGGAAATTGGAAGACCGCACCTTTCCTTTAATATATTCCTTCAGAATCACTAGTCTCAATCAGAAAAAGGACCATGAAATTCAATATAGCTAGGCAGTTTTGAATTACTTTTTCTGCCCTGATTTAGGTTTCCTGGTAACTTGGTGCCTATCATCTTATTCAAGCCACGAAATTTATGTCAGGTCATCTTCTAATCCATTTGAAACGCAAACAAATTGATTAACCAAACCATCGTCAAGTCGATTTATACACTATCTTTAGAAAAGCAATGCAATGCAAGAGAGAGGACAGCAAGGCCCTTTGCATCGGATGCCATATTATCTGGGGGCAAAAATATCGCTGTATTTGGCGTCATTCATATATCCAGGAAACAGCATAGTGAATTTCCCCATAATTGTCATGCAAATAACTATATCAAAACTCCCGGAAAATCTTTTTCGAGTTTTTAATTATAAAAGATTGCAAAACTGACAAGCAGTACTTATGTTCCTTCACAGGTGCCCCATTTCATTACGTTTGAGTTAACTTTTACATATTCCTTTGCTTTTTCCAAAGTAGTTGATTTATTCCAACCTGAGTTAGTACTTAACCCACCACGGTCCACACTGAGAGGACGATTTGAGTTATTCCCGCCTCTCCTCCCATGTCTCCTGCACAAAATTTTGCTTTGGCCTTGCCGCATTTTTAATTAAGCTACAAGAAAGAATAAGAGTAAAGCTAAGGTTAACTTATTGAAAAGACAGAATGATACGATTAGCTAAATAACATTTGTTGTCCTTGCATCTATTTGTAGTATAGAACTTCTTGCCACAAAATGTGATGATATTGCTCAAATTAATATATATTCAAATGTAAATGTTGATGTAAAATTACCTTCTTCTTTTTTTTTTTCCCTTTTGAAGGTATAACTGGTTATAAAGATAGAGAGAAAGGTTATATCATAAAATATTTTCAATAAGGAAAAGCTTCAAATTTTAAATTTAGAAATAAAAATAAAAATAAAATGGAAGCTTTAATAATATAAAATTCATTAATAACTTTACTAGATTTTTCTAGAAATGATGAAATTCTACTGATAGTTAAATAAGAATATGAATTTGTATCAAAAAATAAAATAGTGTATTGATAAAAATTTAGTAAAAGTAATAAATCATATTCCATATTAGGTAAAGAAAAATATTAAAGAAACCCTCTAATCATTATCTTGACCTTTAAATGACTAAATTACATTAATTAACAAATTTAGTCTAAATCAGAAGCAAATGGATATATGCACAAAAAATACAAAATTTCTATTTGAAATATTAAATCATTTTAAAGAATGATACATATTAAATAACGGGAAAAAGATTATAAAAACCCAATCATGATGTCCAACCTAAAAGAAAACTATAAGAAAAGAGATAAAAATATTTAATAAATAAATAAAAAGAAAATTTTCAACAATGAAGCTTTCAAAAGCTAATTAACAACATTTTGATGAAGATAATGAAATAGCTAATCCAAGAACTTATTAATTAAAAAAGCTACCTAAGGATTTTTTTTATATTTCAAATCAAAGAACATTAAAAAGTGTTTAATTAAACTAACATTAAGATTAGATGACAAGTTCAAATGCACAGTATATCTCTATTTGATATAGAAGTAGACCTAAGTATAGTTTCAACTAATTATTGCAAAAAAAAAACCATAAATTCAAAAATTGCAAATAATTAATAATTTTAAAATTATCATAATTCCCTATTTATACTTCTTCATTTATTTTAAAATAAGGCATACATTTGTAATGATAAAATTCCAATAAAAAAATTATTCGATATGATTGGGTGTATATATTCTTTTATTAAACCAATTTTCCTTACATTGTCAGCCACTATTCTACTTCAGAAATTAAAAAATAAAAAGCAAAATTTCTCATTCACAAAAAAAAACAAAAAAGTTAAGGGGGTGTTTGTTTCCGTTTTTATTTTTGGTTTTCTGTTTTTGTTTTCAAATTCGGTAAAAAATCTTGTTTGTT
>JANKOE010000005.1:55550783-55568499 GCA_026284465.1 Erythroxylum citrifolium | reverse complement strand
AGCTCAAGCTGCATTGCTAGATTACTTGCATTGCACTAGATGCTTACAATTCATAGATGCGGAGAATATGAGTAAAAATGCTACTCATTTCCTTGAAAAGCTTTTACAAAATGTTGATACTGAAGTAGATGTTGGGAACTCTGATGAGAAGCTTTTACATACTGTTTATAGAGAAATATGTGAATTTGATGTCAAAAGATTAACTAAGCATGTGATGTTGATTAATGTATGAGGAACATGGCATAAACAAGTCAGAGCTACAGTTTGTGAGTGATATTTTGGTAGTTTTGGTTTAGTAATTTGACTTCCATTTCAGGATCTTGTCAGTGAACATAAAATGAGGGGGAAAAGACTGTTCGATTGAGCGTTAAATTTTGATTATTCATTATTGTCGTTCATCTTAGAGCAGATTAGTTTTAGATATTATTTTTCCAGTCTAGAAGTTTATTGTCTGCTTAGAAGTTTATGCCTCAAAGTCCTCCGTTCTAGCAACTTAAGCAAATAATTAGCTGCATAAAGATAGTTTATGTGTTTATCATATGCTCATGACAGGTTGTTAAGTTATTCAAATGGAGAATGGCAAAGAAATAGACGGAGAAAATCTCCAAAAGGCTTCTGTAAATCCTCTTTTACAATGGAGCCAGTGGCAACTGCTTGATTCCATCCTCCCTACAGGTGGTTTTGCACATTCTTTTGGTCTTGAAGCAGCAGTTCAAGCGGGTATTGTCTTGGGTGTTGAAGATCTACGAACTTATGTGGTCCATGTTTTGGAGAATACGGGGAGCTTACTGCTTCCTTATGTTTGTTCTGCAACTGTCCATCCGACTTTAGATAACTGGCAGAAACTTGACAAAATGTTGGATGCAACATTAACTAATGAAGTAAGTCGAAAAGCTTCTATTGCACAAGGTTCAGCTCTCATGAGAGTGTCTGCAGCTATTTTTGCAGAAATTCCATCCATTAAGACCATGAGACTCTCATCCCTTGGTTGTGGCACTGTTTCTTTGCATCACGCCCCTGTCTTTGGGCTCATCTGTGGACTGCTTGGAATTGATTGCGAAACTTCTCAAAGATCTTACATGTTTATTACCATGAGAGATGCCTTTTCTGCTGCAACAAGGTTGAACTTGATTGGACCCATGGGCGCAGCTGTTATGCAGCATGAAGTGTCTGTTGCTGCGGAAACTCTATTGAAAAAATGGATGAACCGAACAGTTGAGGAAGCATGCCAAACTGCTCCTTTGCTTGATACCTTACAGGGCTGCCATGGCTATCTGTTTTCTAGATTGTTTTGCTCTTGATGTTTAAGTTGAATGCATAATTTTGCTGAAGACTGACTTTGCCTCCATCTTCATCCTGTCAAGCCATGAGATGCAGGGGATTGAGGATCTAAGGTTGCGTAATTGGAACTGTGTTTTTGGCCATGGGGAAAAGCAGAAAAAAGAAACCTTTTCCATGGCTGGTTCAGCAAATTCACTCAGAGAATTGTGATACCTTGGGAAGAAGTGAAATTTAGTTGGCCTGGTGTTGATTATGGAACGTTGGTTCCTATGTTTCTGTGTATGTTTTAACAAATGACAGTATGCCTTTAACCAATTGGATTGCATGTCTTCCTATTTGCAGGACGTCTGTTATGTTGAAAATTGAGCAAAAGAACTCTTTTCTTGTTAAGCGAATATGAGCATAATACAAAGAGTATTTACACAAAATGAGAAGAAAGGGTTCAGGGAGAAACTGACATGAAATTAATGGTAACTTTTTTAGTCTTCATTAATTTCTTTAAGCGAGACTGTTCACTCTTCTCGTTTATAATCCTGTATCATTTTAAAATAGTTTTTTTAATTGTCAATTAATTATTTTTTCTATTTTATCATTATTTTTTAAACTCTTGTACAGAATTTTCTAAAATCTATTTCAACTTTTCATTCTTTTGCCCTTCAAAGCCTTAATCTTTCTCCATTTGCATCTATTTCCTCACACCAATTTCCTCTTTCTCCTCCTGTCCCTAGCTTGACTCTCAATTCTATTATTAGAGCTTAAAAGAGTCCCTCATTAGCTATGACAGCCAAGCTATTTTAGTCAAATAGTAGGGGACCTTTCACTATTTGACAAGATTTGATATATCCCTTCTCCTTCAATGGATGCTTTGAAAAATTGTACTTCCAAATGGTCAGCATCTTTTGTTGATTTTTATCGAAAAAAGACTTATTTGATTATGAATGTATGGGCTCAAAAGCAATGAAAGACAATGAGATTATAAGAAGTGCTAATCAACAAGGAAGGCCTTTAAATTTTAAACTGGTAGTTGTCAATGGCTAGATACAATAAATTTATCGACCAATATTGCACATTGATCGATCCATGTATATTAATTAAAAACTAGTTATAGTAAACATTGGTTGACCAATGTACACCTTGTTGGGACATTAAGCAATCATTATAGCACATTCATCAATCAATTGATCGATTAATGTGTTAGCTAATGTTATTATAAAGTTACATGCATTGGTTGATCACTAACTTATATTAGTCAACTAATGTACCTGAAATCTTATTTCTAATATCTTCAAATTATCAAACTTATTTTTTAATGAAAATTTAACAAAGAAACTTCTCAAATTATACCCAAAGAATGTTTTAAAGGTTAAGAGAGCTTTCATTGTAATCAAAACTTTAATTTTTTTTAGAAATTGAAAAGACATGTAATGAGTCAAAACAATGATCTACTTATGTGTAATAAGCCTCTAAATTATCAAAGCAACTTAATAGGAAGTACAATAATCATTAAATTTTTATTTATAATTTGGCTGTGCCTTGACCTTCTTTGATTTTAATTTTCTTCATCACTTAAATGAATTTGATTCCAACTTTTCTCCTTTGATATCATTAGATTGTTCTTAATGTGTGCTTTCACAATACTTTCACCTGAAAACAAAACCATTGGTGATACTTATGTTTTATTATCGTAAAAATATAGATTAAAACATCGCTTCATCCAATAGTTTCCCCTTTTGTGGCGAGAAAATATTTTGTGATATTAGAAAATAAATAATAAAATTTATTATTTTATATCAACAACATAGTAAAATTGACAATATAGTGTCATTTCATCATTCTCTGTTAGGTTTTGTAGTAGAGAATGACATCAGGGGTATATGTGATACAAAAACATAACCTCAAGAGAGTAAATTATAATTTTTAAAAATAAAACGTAAAGTGGAAAAGATCCAAACCATAGAGAGGTCCAACGTAATTTCCTTTTTGTATTTTTCCATTCACTAAATCTAAGGAGGTTCTATTGGATAAATATGTAAGTGGATAGGTCAAATTCATTAAGGTTGAATATGTTGACAACTTTTTCAATTGAGAAATGTTTTATGAAGTGAAAGTATGGAGGATCCAAGATGACATTAAGTGCTTGTACTTTAGGATTCAAGGGAAGGGATTTAGTGATGGTTTTAGGGAAATAAGAAATGACCAACAAATCCTTAAACATGCTTTATCACATGATGTAAAGTAAAAGAAAAGTAGTGAATGTGAATATGAATCACAAACTATCCTAGGATGGCATTTCTCTCATATACATGAAAAGTAAGTTGAGATAACTGAGATTTCAAATCAAAATATTACATTAAGAGGAAATGAAAATAATTTTGAAGGCAAAGTGGAGTCTCTAAGTAGCAAGCCTATAAGAAAATCACTCAAAGAAAAATATCTAAGTGAATATTTATGATTCTTCAAAGGCAAAATCTATTAAGAAACCACCGGGATTAAAATATAAAAAACTAACTAAAAGAAAGTGTGATGTCAAGGACATAAAAGCTAACATATAAGAAGAGAAAGATAGTAATGAAGGATACATACTACTCTCTAAAATAGTTATAGAATAGGATTCTAATGATGAGTTGTTGAAGATAAGAATAATTGTGCAAATGCACCAAAAAAAGGCAATTAAGGGCAGTAAATCACATGTTAAAGTACCATAGGAGAAGAAGGTAAATTTGTTAATGTGTAACAAATAATCGCTATTGATTTACCAATATTAAGAGGTGAATATGTTGATAAATTAGAGTATGATTTAAATTACTTTTCTAGTTATGAGGAGGGAAGTTACTTCATTGGATGTGAGCATCATTGAAATGATGATGAAGCTTTAAGTGCATGTCAAAGGCTCCTTTGAATGATGCAAGTTACAACTCCCTAAAATGTGTGCTTAGTGTGAAGTTTAGTAAAAGACCATAATTCAAAAAGGTAGTAACCAAGTACCCCATTATTGAATTAAATGTAGTTAAATTTGTTAAAATTTATATGACTATTATAAGAGTTAATTTTGCTACTATTGGGTACCTTTGGAAAATTAGATTAAAATTGCATAGAATAAAACTTTTTGTCTTGTTATACATCATAATAATGGTTATAACCATAAAAAAGTGTATAAGAATAAAAGAATTAAGAAGTTGTGGCTAAATATGAATCCTTTTAGTTATTTGAAATAAATTGGTTTCAATGAGGGACATGCATATACTGGAAGTATAATAATGTATTATATATGTGTTTTTTTCATTTTGATATAGAGTTAAATGGATTTTTATTTAAAAATGAAGTGTAATGTCAAGATTGAGTTTACTATATTACAAGACTATATAGATGAGTTGGAAAGATCTAATCTAAGTAACATAGTAATTAATAGAGCATTCTTAAAGGGAGCTATGAAAAGGAGTATTTCTCACTACTATGTATAGAAACGCAAACAATGAGATGCTTCCTATTTGTTGGACATTGATGGATAATAAGATAATGAATACGTGGAGCTGGCTTTCACTTACTAAAGGTTAAACTTGGCATTAAAGAGTGCATTATATGGGTTGTTGAGAGTGATCAGGTTAATGAAATATTGTCATTTTTAAATCTATTTTTATCATTTCCATTATTGTATGATTTTATTTTCAACAATAGTTACTATTTGGTTTATTTGATTTCTTTTAACTAAGGATTGATTTAATTTGTTTAATACATAATCCTAAGTGTAAAGTATATATTTTGAGGTAAACATATATTTGCTAAGTGGAGAAGAGATCATAAAAGTGTGAAGATGTCTAAATTATATTTTTAGTATCTTCAAGTCAACATCATTCATTTTTTTGAGCAAAACTTATAGAGATTAATGAGAGGTCAGAAAATGCGTAGGAGGGTTTTAGGGAGCTGCCTAAAGAAATATGGTGCAAGTTATTTTAAATTGAAATCAAGTGTGATATAATAGACAATAACTTATATGAAGCTTTAAATGGTAAAATTATAGGTTCTATGACTAAATTCACTATTTTAATGTTTAAAGAAATTAGAATGTATAATATGGAAATATTGCAATTTAATAAGGAATTTTAATATGAACATATATCTACGAAAATTGACAATAATATACAAGTTAGTTTTTATTACCTTACTGTATGAACTTTTGTAATCTTAAGGGAGAGAAGTTGTAATTGTAAAGCCTAGGATATTTATATGATACCTTGATATCATGTTTGTATTGTCATCAGTAAGTGTTAAGTTATGTTTTTGGTATAATTTTAAGAGCATTTTACTTGAGTGTGGATGATTTTTATATAATTTGGTACTCAATTTGACTTACATTTTGTTCACGTTCCTTATTTTTAACTCCTCAGTGAGAAAAGGAATGAATTCGGGCAAGTAAGAGATTACATATTTTGTAAACTTAAGGGAGAGAAGTTGTAATTGTAAAGCCTAAGATATTTACAGGATACCTTGCTATCATGTTTACATGTGATTGTTAAGTGCAAACTAAGTTAAGTTTTTAGTATAATTTTGACAGCATTTTACTTCTATGTGGATGATTTTATATGATTGGGTACTCAATTTGGCTTATATTTTGTTTACATGCCTTATCTTAACTCTCCAATAAAGAAGAAAAGAATTTGGGTAAGTTATAGTCAAATTGAAGAAGTTTTAGTGTGATTTAGAGGAACACATATTAAACATAGACCTATATTTAGAACTCACGTCAAACAGAATCTTGTGTTCTATCATATGTTAGTCATTGAGGAATGTGAATTCGTCTAGAACTTACTACCTAAAAGAACATGATCCGAAAACCAAACCCTTGATCATGGCCTTTACACCGTGTTCCCAATAAAAACCCTTAAATGTGCGATAGAAGAGTTATTATGCTAAAACAAGTGCAATATAGACATATATTTGTGACTCATATTGGTTGTGATTTTTATATAAATTAGGATTTTTCATAGTTGTGAAGAGTATAGGACCAACATGGGTCTATATTGGAGTCATATAAGGCAAAACTCTTTGAATGTTTATAGTCTTTTGAGAATACAAGGAGTTTTAGGGCATTAAGAAGGGAATACTAAAGAGTAGTCATTAGGAGTTGTACTAGATCGTCTTAGGATAAGAATGAAACAACTTTAGAGAGAGAGAAAAGGGATACCATCGAGATTCAACTAATAACTTCAATATTTTAAGGATTTATAAGAATGATTTCGTTTATCTTATTTCCTTTTTTTATTGATGTTGGTCTCCTTTATCATTCAAGTTTAGATCTCATATAAGGAATTAAGAAATCATATGTATGAATAGATTATAGCATGAATAATAAGAATTGTATGGAATTTTAAAGATAGGACCACATAAAAATTTGAGTTAAATTTATTATGGGAATTCACAAAACAAGTAAATGCATTCTTAGAGATTTTGATTAGAAAGATATTTTAATTAGTCAACTTAAGAATGGGAGCAAAATTTCTTGGGAAAGAATATGGTTTAATCTTTGAAATTTTCTACTAGTATAAAAAAAACTAAAGTTAATAACTAAATCAAGATAAATCTAACCATAGAAAGGTTCTTTATCTAGACCTTGTTTATTTATTGGTTACTTCAGTCTTATACATTGCTTTATTTTGGTATTTTAGATTAGTTCATTTAATTAATTATTTTATTTCATTCATTCATTTTATTAGTCTATCTAATAGAAAGACAATTAATGCTAGTACTTATAACCTTTATAGGATTAACGCTCGTATTCACTAAGCTATACTATAAAAATGATAGGAGCAATTGCCTAGTTGATCTTTAGTGTAGTTTTAATCGAATATACAAACATCACACGTCAATTTTTTATCATTGCTAGTAGGGGTTAAGATATTAGATACACTTTATTTGTATTAATCTAATCATTTTTTGTATTTAATTCTTTTATAACTATCTTTATTGATCTTGTGTTTGTTTGCTGAATTGCAAGATTTGGATACTTGAAGTTGTAGCTACCAAACACTAAAATAGGAAAATTACAATAATATACTATGGGAGATTATGCTTGACTGTCACCTATAAGGACATAATCTAGCATTATTAGGTTAAAAACTAAGGCCAATAATTTTGAGATCAAGCCTAAAATAGTTAAAATGGTTTATTAGCTTACATAATTTGATGGCTTACTAAATAATGATCCAAATGCACACATCGTTAGCTTTTTAGAGATCTATGATATGTTTAAGATTAATGGAGCATTAAAGTATGTTATTTGATTAAGATTACTCTCTTTCATATTGAGGGACAAACAAAATCATGGCCAAAGTATTTTCCTCATGGATCCATTATCACTTAGAGCAGGCTTGCTAGGAAGTTTTTAACTAGGTATTTCTCTCCAACATAAATAGTAAGACTACAAAATGATATCTTCTCCTTTTAAAAATTAAAGGGTGAGAAATTGTATAAGACGTGGGAGAGATGGAAGGAGCTATTGAGAAAGTGTTAACACTATAGACTAAATTTAAGACTAAAAGTGCAAACATTTTACAGTAGATTAAGCTATTCAACTAAGCAATTGATTGATGTATCTTCAAGACTACGAGCTTTAAAACTCTTAAGTAACTATGATAGCTTCTCCAAAATATTGCCATGAATAGTTACAAATTATAAAATCTATGATAGCTTCTCCAAAATATTGCCATGAATAGTTACAAATTATAAAATCTAGATGGAATCTATAATGTTGATACGATGACAAAATTAAAGGAAAAATTGGAGGCTTTGAGCAAGAAGAACAATAATATGGGTTTGGTAGCTTAATTAAGATAAGTGATATAACATTTGGGCTATAGGACACCCCAATCATGAATGCCATGTCTCTATAATATGGAAGATTGATTAAGTTATTTTCGTAGGGAATCAGTCTCAAAGTAATCCATATGATAACACCTATAATTCAACGTGAAAAAGTTCCTAACTTTATAAGAGTGGCCACCTAGATTTTAGAAGTAAGAAAGGAAGCTAAGCCTTTAGAAGCTAATGACAAAATTCATCATTGCATCTAAGATTCACTTTCAAAGTATTGAAGCATCTCTTTAAAATTAATAAGATTCAAAAGGTAGCTAGGTATTTAGCCTAGCAACACCTAGGCAAGCCGAAAGAAGTAAGTGAACACAATAACTTTAAAGAGTGGAAAGGAGATGAAAGTTAAGGAGAAAAATGTTGCTATATAAGAAAAGAAGAGTAAAGAGAATGAGATAAAGAAAGAAGAGAAGTTAAAGAATAAAATTTTCAAAGAGTACCAACCAAAAACTCTATATTTGAGTAGGCTTCAAACAAATAGAAATGAAGTAAAGGAAGGTATATATTGATATACCTTTTTTTTTAACTCTTTCATAGATGCTAGAGTATGCCAAGTACTTATATGATCTCCTTTTTAAAAAGAAAAGGCTTAAGGAATTGTCATTAGTGACATTAGCTGAGGAGTGCTTCGTCTTCTTACAAACATACTTCTTAAAAACTAAAGGATATAGGGATTTTAATATTCTTTGTAACATTGGTAGTTTGTCTATTGAAAGGATATTAATAGTCTTAGAGGCCATTAACAATTTAATGTCATATGACATGTTTAGGAAGTTAGGTGAGATGAACATAATTAGTGTTTTGTATATGTCATGCAAGCCCCTTGAGTGTTCATATTTTGTGTATTGATTATCAAAATTAGTGTTTATATTCCTGAATATTTACTTAAATTTCAGGAAGCAACATGGGCACATATTATTGAATTGATTAAGGGTGTAAAAATTAATATGATCTCAAGTTTTCCGTTTTAAGTCACATGGGAGTAGCTTACCCTTTGAAGGTTTTATTTTAATGATTTCCTGCTTCTGCGCGTTGATTTTTGTGGATTTTTTTACTTGGATTTAAATTTTGTTGATTAAAACTTTTGAATCTGTCAGATTTGTGTATGCATTGGAAGGTTTGGAGGTCATCAGTGTTGAGTTGTGTTGTTGCCCTTATCGGCTGACATTCAGGAACTGTGAAGTGAGTGGCTTATGGATACGTGTTAAATTGCTTTAAAATTCTTCTAAATGTGCTTTATCTTAGGTTTCAAAGTTCTTTGGAGCAGTTTATCCAGTCTAATAATCCTATCTCTAGATTAGATGTAAGCATTGTATTTTTCAGAGATTGTATGAGTAGGAGGTTGTTCTATTGCTACTCTACTGTTGTTTATAAGTTAAACATTTGGACATATTCAGTATAGATTTTTTATTGTGTACTAGGACACATTCGTTATTGTACATGCATAAGTTAGCAAATTCTTCATGGTTGTGCATTTTGAGAAACAATTTTGTGGTTAGTTCTTCATTCTAGGATTCATTAATCTCGTTACTGTAATTATGGAAAGCTACAAACAGTTGGTTTGTGCTTTTTGATTATGAAGCCTAAATTTACAGGGAAATGGTAAAAATGTGAGGAAAAAGGGGAACTTTCTTAGAAGAGATAGGATCTTTTGACATATCTCTTTATCTATTAAACATTTAAGTGATGAATAACGCTACCGTGAATGGCTTTATTGCTCTAGTATGGCAATTCTTTATTGCGTTTCATTTGCAAAAACTTTTGACAGAGAAAATGTTAAATGTTCTATTAGATATTCGGCGGGGCAGTGGGGATCCAGGAACTTATCGTTGTGGCAGCTTTGGAGGACCAGGTCATGGAATAAGTATACCAATAAATCGTGATGATTTCATAATGGGTATTGGGAGAAGTATGGTAGCCATAAAATGTCAATCCAGAAGAGAAATTACTCGGATGAAAGATGGTTTTGCCAAAACTTCTCTTGATGATATTGAATTACTGACTACTAGTTAAGAAGATGAGTCTGACAACTTGGGATATGTTCTTATGGTCCTTGACAGCCTGTCAATTAATTCACCCTTTAAACTGGACCTTATGCAGGTGGAGAAAGTATTTGTCTTGACTCCTCTTGATCCTCTTGAGCTTGAGATGCAAAGAAATTGCTAAAAGTAAAGAACATCAAGTTCTACATTACATTATTTTTCCTTGACGTCACTGCTTGATTGTTCAGCATAATGCAAGATGATGAACAGGCACTTGTCGGCGCAATTGCCAAGATCGCCGAAGCTTCTAATGGTGAAAATGGAAAATATATATATGTGCTAGTGTACATGATATCCCGTGCAACTGTTGGCTTATGGCCATAGGTATCCTTTGTTGATTATAAGTGACAAATTTTTACCTGCTTGCTTCCTCAAGTCTTTTATTCTTATTATTTTTGCATGCTATTGATACTTGTTCCTTAGTTTCCTGGTCTTTCACTTTATTTTGTAAAAAATTGTTATTCTTGACTCTCCATGATTTTGTAGCCATTATTTTAAGCCTAGATGCCAAACCAGTTGAACATGACTGCTTTTTTCTTATTATTCTTTCTACTTTCTCAGCATTTGATTTGTGGAGAATTGAAATGTAGTCTTAAAACGTCAATGTGTCAATAATTTCTTTGGCGTTAAAAAACACTCAACTACCTTTATTTTAGTGTGGTCAAGTGGCAAATTAAATTATTTTTTTTTTCTAAATTCTAATTACTTTCTTGGGATCTTTCTGTTAGAAAAAGTGAATAAAGCAAGAGACAGAGCACATAAAGCCAAAAGAGAACTGGAGTTTTTTATTTCAACTGATGCTTACAAATAAAACAAATGAGTGATGCTTATATATAGGCCTATAGAAAAAAAAACTGACACAGCAAAAGATCCAGACATCAAATCCCACGATTAGACTTCTTATTTGCAACAGTAAAGAAACCTCCTTAAATAAAGGAAACATAATAACAAATTAGAGAAATACTCGTTCAACCTTTGAATCAAATTTTAACATTCTCTCTTGATTCAAAGTTGCAGACTCCCATAAGTTTTCTCAAATTCTCATGCTTTTCCAGCGGAAGTGCCTTTGTCAGTATATCTATAACTTGTTCTTTTATATTACAAGACTTCAACACAGTTTCTTCATTGGTAACAAGACTCCTAATAAAGTGATAACGAACATCAATGTGTTTTATTCTACTATGGTAGGTTTGATTCTTTGCCATTGCAATAGATGACATACTATCACAGAAAATCACTGTAGCTCCAGATTGCTTCTGATTGAAATCAGCAAGAAGTCTCCTTAGCCAAATTGCTTGACTAGTTGATGTTGTTGTAGTATATTCAGCCTCTGATGATGATAAAGTTACCACCTCTTGCTTTTTTAAACTCTATGAAATTACTCCTGATCCGAGATTAAACAAGAAACTAGATGTGCCTATTCTATCATCCATACAACTTGCATGATCACTGTCAGTATAGCCTGTTAGTTTAAATTTTGATACCTTGGAATACTAAATTCCTAGCTCAGTAGTTCCCGCCACATATCTCAAAAATTCTCTTTACAGCTCCAAGATGTAGCTTACTTGGATTGTGCATAAACCTGGACACAACTCCAACTAAGAAAGCAATATCTGTTTTAGTGTGGGAAAAGTAGTCCAGACCTCCAACAAGACTCCTAAAATATGTTGCATTTACAAATTTAGCACTATCATCTTGACTCAATTTTTCATTCACATTCATAGGTGTAGCTTCTACTTTGCAATTCCACATATTGAATTTCTTTAAGAGATCTATTGCATATTTTCTTTGTGAAATAAAGATCCCACCAAAACCTTGTTTCACTTCAAGACCAAGAAAATAATGCAATAAACCTAAGTCTGTCATTTCAAATTTCTTCATCATGTAAGCTTTAAAATAAACAATTATCAACTTACTAGAACCCATATAGATGATATCATTAATGTAGAGACATACCACCAGAAATTAATCTTTACCATTCCTTTTTAGATAAAGCATAGGCTCATTTTCACTTCTTTTAAATCCACTCTCCTGAAAAAAGGAATCAATTTTAAAATACCATACCCGTGGTGCTTACTTTAAGCCATAAAATGCCTTTTTAAACCTGTATACTTTAGCTTCATTGCCACTAGCTACAAAACCTTCATGCTGTGAGACATAAATTTCTTCTTCCAAGTCACTGTCCAAAAAAGCGGATTTAACATCAAATTGGTATACCAACCAATTTAATTGAGCAACAAAGGTTGAAAAAGTTCTCACCATTTCAAAGCGTGCAGCTGGAGAAAAAGTTTCAAAGAAGTCCATATCTTGCTATTGAGAATAACCCTTTACCACCAATCTCGCCTTGTGTTTTTAAGTGCTCCCATTTGCATGATATTTGGTTCTGAACAACCATTTGAGCCCAATAACATTATTTCCTTTTGGAAAGTCTACCAAATCCTAAGTATGATTTTTTT
This sequence comes from Erythroxylum citrifolium, assembly GCA_026284465.1. Lineage (NCBI taxonomy): Eukaryota > Viridiplantae > Streptophyta > Magnoliopsida > Malpighiales > Erythroxylaceae > Erythroxylum > Erythroxylum citrifolium. The sequence goes on along the minus strand of JANKOE010000005.1, from coordinate 55,555,856 downwards.
GAGTAGCCAACAACTCATCTTCCGTAGCTTTTCATCATGCTTTCTCTTTGCAGCTTCTTCAAAGCAAATAAGATATGAAACAAGCAAAGTAAAAATAAAAAAATCATAATTATCCTACAAGGATTTATAATTCCTTGGAGGAGTTTCATTTGATGAGCTTGAAGATGATAATTCATTACTTGTAAGAACAGATGAATTGCTCCTTCCAAGAGTACTAGAGCTAGAAATTATTGGTGTTAGATTTAGCAGTTGTTCAATATTATCTTCTAACGCTTGAGTATGTTCCTCCTTATTTTCTTCATTCCAAATCCATCTTGTATCTTCATTAAAAACTACATCCCTGCTGATGGTTATCTTGCCACTAGTAGGATTATAAAGCTTAAATTCTTTAGATTGAGACCAATAACCAACAAAGATATATTTCTCAGATTTTTCATCAATTTTTTAGAATGAGTTTTGACCAAAGCTTAAGCTATACACCCAAAAACTTTTAAGTGGCTTACCGTTGGTTTTCTACATGTCAAAGCCTCAAATGGTGTTTGATTACGAACGACTTTTGTAGGAGACAAATTGAGAAGATAGATCGTTATTGCAATAGCTTCTGCCCAAAAATAAATGGGAAGACATTTTGCTTGAATCATGCTTCTAGCCATCTCTACCACAGTTCGATTCTTTCTTTCAGCTACACCGTTCTGCTTTGGAGTGTATGGTGTTGTAAGCTCCTTGCAAATCCCATTTTCCTCACAAAAAACATTAAAATTAGCTGAAACAAATTCACCTCCTCTGTCTGTTCTCATTGTCTTTATTAAAAGACCACTTTTTCTTTCCACAACTACTTTGAACTTGTTAAATCCGTCAAAAGCTTTGGACTTGTTTTCCAGAAAGTAAACCTAACTTATATGGTTGCAATCATCTGTAAATATTAGAAAATATCAACTACCACCAAGAGATTCTATATTCATAGGTCCACACAAATATGCATGCACTAACTCAAGACACTTAGAGGCCCTCCAAGCCTTTCCAACAGGAAAAAGGCCTTTGACTTTGTTTTCCATAAACGCATCCTTCTCAAAAAACAAGATTATCATGTTTTGGCAAACCAAAAACCATTCCTTTTTCACTCAACAACTTTAATCCGTTAATATTGAAGTGCCCATAATGTAAATGCCATAGCTGAGTCTCACTATCACCACTAGCAACCATAGATAATTCTCAATCATTGAAACTTCCAAAGAAAACATTTTATTTTTATCCATTGGAACTTTAGCAATAATTTGCCCAAATTTTTTATCTTTAATAATGCACAAACCATCATCAGACAAAATTGAATATCCTTTAATCATCAATTGCCCAATGCTAAGTAGATTATGAGATAAACCAAGAACAAGCATCACATCTTGTAAAGTCTTAGCATTACCTTGACTAGTTTTAATGCTAATGGTACCTTTGCCTTCAACTCGAATCTTCTTGTTGTCTCCTAACGTCACATCTGTTTTAGCAGACTCATCAAGCTCCTTAAATAATGACGTTGTTCCATATATATGATTAGAACAACCACTATCCAAAAACCAAACATCATTAGATTGCTCCTTCTCACAAAAAAGAGCCATAAACAACATATTCTCTTCATTGGGTTCCTCTATAAAACTTGCTTGGTTTTTCTCATCGTTATGTTTTTTTCCAGCAATAAGCTTCTCTATGACCTAGCTTGTCACAGTAGTAGCATTTAAAGATCCTATTCTGCCTCTCTTCATTAAATCCGCTTCTACCTCCACCTCTTCCTCGGCCTCTTCCACGAATACCACTTCTGTCGTTACTATGTCCAGTAGCATTTTCGTGCATCTCCTCCTTCACCTGAAAAGCCTTTTCTTCATTCTTTCCATGTGACCTGAGCAACTTATCTTCATGAGCTTGCAAGCAACTCATTAGTTCATCAAATTAATAGTTTGATAAATCATGAGCTTCCTCAACAGCAACAACAATATGTTCAAACTTTGGAGTAAAACTCCTTAAAACTTTTACAATAATAGTTTCTTTAGAAATATCTTCACCATACGACTTCATTTGATTAACAAGAGAAGAGACTCTAGACAAATAAGTTTAAACAGGTTCATTACTTTTCATAGATAAAAGTTTCAAATTCACGACGGTAAGTCTGCAATTTTACCGTCAATACCTTCGAAGAACCTTGAAACTCCTTCTTCAAAATCTGCCAAGCCTCCAACGATGTTGTTGCTGCTGCAATTCTTGAGAAGATTGTTTCGTGAACAGCTTGTTGAATCAGGAATAAAACTTTGGCATCCTTCTTTTTTACTGCTTTCAATCTTTCGTCTGCCTCTTCATCTGGATCTTCTAAATCAACGAAACCATACTCACTTAGATCCCAAAGATCTTGAGATCTAAAAAGATTCTTCATCTTAATGCTCCAAAACTCATACTTTTCTCCTGTAAAAATCGGCACAAGGGGTTGTGAAGATGATGAAAAAGCATTTGCCATCTTTACTCTTTCTCTCGGATTCCCCCCAAAAGAAAACAATGTTTTTGCTTAATACCCAATGGACCCAAGCCTACTCAAAGGACCTGTGGATAATGGCTCTGATACCAAAATGTTGGAAAACGATAAATAAGAAACAAAGATAGACTGGCTCTTCAAAAAAGGAAACAGAGAAAGACTGAGCATATAAAGACAAAAGACTTTAAAAGTGTTTATTTCATCTGATGCATAATATATTAATAAATAAGAAGTGCCTCTATATATAGGCTTACAGAAAACTGACACTACTACTTAAATCCCACGACTCTGCTATTTATTCTCAACAATAAGATACTTGCTTAAATAAAGGAAACAAACTAACAAACTAAAGTAATACTCGGTCAAACTTTGAATCAAACTTCAACATCGACGAGCAGATGAAGAAACAAGAAGTCGGCTATTGGTAGAGAAAGAAACAGAAAAACGCTATTTGAGGTTTATTTACGTAAGTGACTGAAATTTAAGGAAAAAATAGCTTCCCGAAAAAGCTAATTTGGGGCTTTTCTGAAAAGCTCCAAATTTTAGCTTTTGAAAAAGCTGTATTTGAGCTTTTAAAAAAGCTATTTCTATTTCAAAAGTGCTTTTGAAATTTACAGCCAAACACCTACTTTTTTCTTAAAATAACTTTTGCGGTAGACAAAAGTGCTTTTGGACCCACCAAAAGCTGAACCAAACAGGCACTTTCAGATCTTTTATTGGGCTTTTTAATTATCTTTAAGCGGGATCAATTTTGATTTTTTAACCTTAATTTTATAAAAACGTAATTAATAATTGTCCAATTAAAAATCACTAACATTCTCCCCTTGGCAAATATTAATTACAACAGTTGTAATAACAATAAACATAGTAAAGTAGTTAAGAAAAATCAATGTAAAGGTTCACCAATTTAAAACATTTGATCCAAAGATAATGAAAGTTCATCACTTGGTCCCTTAAGGCTTTTGATATTGAAAAGTATCAAATGCATGTATCTTATGCGATACAAATCCACTACAATCACGCATAACTAATACCTTACTGACATGAATGAGAAAATAAAATCTAACAAAAAATAATGATACCTGTATGATTTGAAATGTATCATTGTTTTGTTGGTCGGTCTCAATTTCTCTAAATTATATGCTAAACCGCATAAGATAAATTTGTTTCCTCTTACTGAATGTAAAACCGCATTAGAAAAAACTGTTATGGAATTAAATACTTATATCCCTCTATGTTTTATCAAATTCATGGATTTATGTATCTGCATATGTCCTGAAGACAAAGGCCAAAGGTCAATTTGTATATATATGCCCAATGACAATGTACAACAACCTGTTTGAGTGAGAACAAAATGATTATTGTCAATATCGATAAAAATATATTATCATAGTACATGAAATTTATACAAATGTATCGAGTAGATACCAAAGTTATGAATATTGTACATGTATCGTTTTGGGTAATTTTTTAAATTTATAAATAGTCTTTGAGTTTTTTTTAAATTATAAAAATATTCCTTCAATATGTTGTACTGTATAATTTATTATTTTACTTCAACTATGTCTCCAAAAATCACAATAATAGAAATTTGAAATAACAGTAATTTATTTATTTTTATTAGTATTACTTGTCACATATTTCACATATAAATAACAACCACAATTAATATTTCAAAAGAATATAATGGCATTAGATTATGTTGTAGATATTCATTGTCTTGTTAAAGCCAAAGAATTCACAAGTGCCTTCACTTTATAAAGACATTATGAAATTATTTTATCTTCCTTCGAAAGATTATGAAGTTAAATATGTAATTAGGTACGATATGCATGAGTTGTGATCCTATTTCTAGATGTTAAAGCATTTTAAATTTCAGAGGATGAGTTCAAACCAAGAAGATGTGGATAAATCTCTTATGACAATAGCCAAGAAAATAAAATTTGGCCTTTGCTAAACTAAATGATATACACAAGATTTGTTTCCATTTGATTTGTTAATGAATTAATAATATTTTTAGGGGGTGTTGGTTTGAATCCATTAAGAATGCCATGAAAATTATAAAAATGTAATAAGGGAGTGAATTGAAGTTTCTATGAAATGTTGTTTTCAGATATAAGTTTGATTAAAAAGTTTTGATTTACATAGGTTAAAGTTTTAAGTAAAGAATTAGAAAAAAAATAGTTAGTGAAATGGAAGCAAAGGTTGCAGAAATAGAAGTGGCATTAACAGCAGAAGAAGATGACATCTTGACCATATTGTGGTGGAGAAGAATTAGAATTATATTATTAGTGGTAAAAAGAGTATACAATACAAAAATATTATATACATCAATATAACAAACTAAGATAAGATTGACAGAATTTTGTCATTATTTTTTTGGACTAGCATAATAAAAATAATTTTGTACAAATCCCAATTAATTTGATTTAATTTGATGTCAAGATAATTGGGCTTGGTAATTATCTCTCAAACGTGTCATTATGTTAGCCCCGAACTTCTTTTATGTTAATTAAGCATGATTAGCTTAATTAAGCATGATTAGTGTTAGTATTTAATTA
>JANKOE010000005.1:55398893-55410349 GCA_026284465.1 Erythroxylum citrifolium | reverse complement strand
CCATCAACCTCAATTTGCCCAATTAGAGGTTTAGCTAGATCAACATCAACACAAACCCTTGCAAAACGCCCCCGATTTGCAAGGGTGGTATTCCTGTCAACTTTAATCGGTTGACCCACTTCAGAAGCTAATGCCATCAACAAATCTTCATCATAGTATTGAACCGATACGTCAGGGAAACGAACCCACACAAAAGTAGAATCAATAGAGGCATGAATGGCAGAGAAGTTTGGTGTCCATGGACGAACTATAAGGTAGTGATCAAAAATCAACCAAGGGCCGCCCCTAATAACATTATCAAAATCAGATTTTAAATCAAATTTGATCAAGCAGTAATCATGACCAATATCTAGAACATCAAAGCCACCACAAGGAGACCACAATTGCTCAATCTTTGTGTAGAGAACTCTGAACGAAATTGTGCGCCCTAGTAATTTCACTACCATTGATTGGCGCCATGGATTCTCCAGTCGTGCTAAGCAATTGGGGTCAACCTGAAACGTAGGAAAACTCTGATCACCATCCTTAAAACCCTTTTTCACTAAACCTGCAACAATTCGATGGGCACTCTTTCTGGGGAAGCATATGCACGCTCTTTATCTCTTTCCCGATTCAGAACTTTATCCTTCCAAGAAGTAAATCCCGTGCAAGCCCCTGGTCTTGAGGATGAAGGACCCATAGGAGACGGATGTCGCTGATGATCCGGTGGTTTATCTGGTGGTCTGGTCTTTTTTGCTGGATCCAAAGATTTGTCTTCCAATTTTGACGCTTGTCATGACATTTTTCAAACCATGCTTAGTTTATGAGCAAGTCATTAAATCGTTAATCTTCTAGAGGAGGTGATCATGTGACCGCTACAATAGACTCTAATACAAGCTTCTGAATTTTATTGTTATATTAACCTATTTGTATAATCGAGTACAGTAAATTCACATGTCAGGATATTAAATTATACCTTCCTGTTTGCATCAGCCCACGGTGTTTCTTTTTGGCTATTATCAACTTCCTTTTTTGAATAGTTACGGGATTGATGCGAAAACTTGATCCAAATTTAATTTAGAGCTCATATAAAACTTAATATGTTCCGATAAATGATTTCAGATTTATTTAATGCATTCAGTTTTTGTCAAAAGAACCAAAATGTTAAAGCAAACTTCTTTGTTTCGTGTAAAAACAAGTGTCAACGTGCTAAATTGTTAATGAATTTATGAAATCTCAAGTACTCCCTTAATAACGTATCAATCAAGTTACACAACAGAATTTAGATGGATGCCATCATGCCATTTCAGTCACGGGTATGAGTCTCCTTTTTTTTGTTTAATATATCTTAGAATGTTAGTGGTACTAATACTGCTGAAATCCCCTGAAAACGAGCTTAACGGTGAATCAACATGGAAGGACAAATATATGATTGATTAGTCCTATAGAATAACCGATCAATCCCAAAATAAATACACTGCAAGATCCAGTAAAGATGCAGCATTATTCCCTTCTAAATTTGAAATTAAGTTGTACTACTATTTAGTGGATTTCTGTCGTCATAATTCATCAAACTAATAGAAGTACTCTTGTTTCTCCATGCCATTTTGGAATTTTTTGCAGGCAAATGAGTTTTGCCAAATAGACACTTGAAAGGCTATTGGTTATTAGTGTCCATAAAATATTTTGGTTAGTTTATATGTTTATTATATTAATAGAACTACATGACGACCACTAATTACGTTTTGTCCTCTTCTCTTTCGTTTATATATAGTATTCCAATTTGATGTTTATATGATTTCACTGTCTGCTCAAATTCAGTTACATATACATAAATGCTAAGCATCTTTGATTTCCACGAATAGGATTAACTTCCGTTTCCTAACCAACTTCTCTCGGCAATTTGATGTTGCCCGTTTCATATGGAGCAAATAGTGCCACACTTTTTGTATGAACTGATGGTTTGAGGGAAGGCAAAATTTTGAGGAGAATATATATACGAGATCTCCTAGGGTTTTAAGGATAAGGTTAAAAAAAAAGTTGGTTGTTCCTGACAAGGACTTTAGAAAAGTCACACCTTAAAAGCTAGCTTATAAAGGTAGAGAGTCCAAAGTACTTATAAATTTCATATCAATTTTGTATTTAATCAATATGAGACTCAAGTCCCGTACCTTGCAATTAGATCAAACTGTAACATTTGTCCCCCCATAAGGACCAATGTCCTCATTGGTTACGACCATGTTAGTCACGGCTGACACTTTCAGGTCAACACTCTATGGGTCACTACTATGAGATCCTTATTGGTCACGACCATGTTAGTCATGATTGACACTTCCAAGCCACCATTCCATGGGCCACCACTCTGATACTAATTAATAAGGACTTTAGGATAGGGGAGGATCTACTATGGGGGCAAGTGGGGGCACTTGCCCCCACAGGCCCTAATAAATTTCTTGTAAAAAAGCTATTATTTTAAGTTTTGCTCCCACAAAAAAAATTAAAATTGACTCTTTTTAAAATTTTGCCCCCATAAAAATTAATATTTTAAGTTTTGCCTTCACAAAAAAATTAAAATTTATCACAAAAAAATTAAAATTTATCCCTATTAAAATTTTGCCCCCACTTAAAAAAATTTCTGGAACTGCCCCTGCTTTAGGAGAACTACACCCCAAAAGCTAGCTTATGAAGGTAGAGAGTCCAAAGTACTTATAAATTTCATATCAATTTTGTATTTAACCAATATAAGATTCAAGTCTCGTAACTTACAATTATATCAAACCGTAACAATCCCAAACGTAAACTTAAATTTTAATTCAATTAATTATTATTATTAAATTTTTAGAAAGGTTTAGATAAAAAAATTTCGCGTAAAATGAGCAAGGAATAAAATATATTCCAAAGGGTTACTTGACGTACAAATGGGGCGTTGGTGCTTTTTCAGATTCCAACCTCGGGAGCATATTCGTCCCATAGTAAAACTAAAATGGTTGCCTAACCCTAAAATCCACCCACTAACTGACGACAGCTATTAAAGGACAAGTCCACCAACCAATTCTTTTAACCTAGTTTCGGCCAATTGCTTTTCTTTTTATAATCAATTTATTTAACCTGAAACTCTAAGGGGCAGTTTGGTATGAAACGACCTTTGTTCACATCGCAAGGGGTCGGTTGCTATGGAATTCTAGACCGTTAATATCGCCCTCTAGTTCTATTGTTGACGTTGGTGTATTTCTTTAAGAAGCAGAAAAATATCTGCGCCGGGGTGGCAGCGAAAGTAAAAGTGGGGGCTGGTGGGCCCCTACACAAAGTCATGCTTTGAGGAGGGAGTTCAACAAGCTTAAATACCATTTATTTTTAGAAGACAACATAACACTCTCCATCTCTGTGTTCAGAGAGTGTTGTTAGAGAGAGAGAGATAACACATACGGTCTCTGTTTGGAGGAGGCAGCTGATAGAAACTCCCTACCATTTTCTTACCAGGTACTACTTCTTCTTCTTCTAATAAATTCTTGCATTCCACTTTCCTCTTCCTTTTTCTTCTTAAATATGTGTGAAAGAATCTTGTTCTTCTTATCAATCAACATTTTCAGATCCACCTTAAATTTCACTCCTTAGGTGATTAATAACGTTTGAGATTTCATTTTCCATCCAGTAACAGTGGTCCTTTTATGCATCGATACCCAAATATGGTAGCCTGCTTAAGACTGGAAGTTTTAGTATATCCAGATGTGTTTTATGTGTTATTTTGATTGGATTCAATGCTTTTCCAGTTTTCCATTCATTGCCTTTACTCTTCTTTCGTCCAATCTCCAGGTGTTTTGGTCTATATAATTAAACAAAACAGTGAATACAGCTTTTCGATTCAATGACATTTTTCTTTTTTATTCAAATTAAAAAAAGTTTTTTTTTTATAAAGGCCACCTGTACTGATACTCATTTGTCATTATCGGAGTTTTCATTAATTTTTCCCATAAATATCTGAATCTTTCTTGCTGAAAATTTCTACACACGTTTTGACCGGAATAGAGCTTCAAAGTCGTCCTATGTAATGTTAGTTAAAGTGTCTTACTTTCTAACCAATAGAAAAGCGTTGGTAGGTAGGGTTCTTCAATAGCTGTCGCTGCACTTGAACATCATTAATAAAAATTGAAGATCGCCAGAGCATCTAGAGTTTTGCAAGCATCTAGGGTTTTGCTTCTACTACGATTAAAGTTTAGAAACTTGATGGTGGTCTTGTCTTGTGTTTTTAAGCCGACGTCAAAGACGATTGTGATGGGCCGGCCGCGGCCCTGGTGCGTAAGTGCTTAAATCGTAGCTTAGTAATTTCCCATTGGCCGAGTGACAAGCCTGGCATGAGTTATATAGATGATTTAATAAATGTAAAATATATTTATAATTTAATTAATATAAGTTATTATGACTATATTAATGTAATTTATAAGATAAAAGATGGACATATAATTAGATTCTTTTCAAATTTTGCAATAATTGATAAATTAATGTGAACATATATCCAACAATTTTGTAATCCGCATATTGTAAGACACAAAATGGCCGGAAAACAAAGAAATTGACGTTTGACTTTAGGCTCTGTTGAAGGTCCGAATATGGACAAAGCCATAACAAGTTGCTTCACGATAGATAGAAATTTTAAGTTTAATGCTATTCAATTGCTCGAATTAATCTGTTCTTTTATTTGATTCGACATTTTTCTTTTTAACTTTCTTTTACTTGGTTCGTCGTTTGTCAGTTTCCCTCGTCCTTTCCTTATCCGGTACCATTAACTTTCAAGGAGCCGTGACCTATAAAGAGGCTTAGGGCCCCACATATTTTCTGGGCTCGAAGTCTTGGGAAGGGTTGGCCCAGCTCTAATTGTCAAAGTTTAGACTCTTTAGTTGGTTGCTTAGGTCATAAGGGCCTCCAGATTTCATATCGGTAGTAATGCATGTGTTTCTGCAAATTACATAGCCTATAGCTATTTATTTCCTATTTCTTCAGGTGATCCAGGAAAAAAGAAAAAAAAGAAAATGGGAGCCGGTGGCAACATGTCCATTCCACCTTCGGCCAAGAAGTCAGAAGCATACTCCGTGAAGAGAGTTCCATACTCAAAACCACCATTCATACTCAGTCAGATCAAAAAAGCCATCCCACCCCATTGTTTCCAGCGTTCTGCCCTCCGCTCATTCTCATTTGTTGTCTACGACCTTACCATCGCATCCATCTTCTATTACGTTGCTGCCAACTACATACCTCTCCTCCCTCACACTCTCTCTTACTTGGCCTGGCCAATTTACTGGGCCTTTCAAGGTTGTGTCCTTACAGGCGTTTGGGTCATTGCTCATGAGTGTGGCCACCATGCCTTCAGTGACTATCAATGGCTTGATGACACAGTTGGCCTTGTCCTTCACTCTTTTCTCCTTGTCCCCTATTTTTCATGGAAACACAGCCATCGTCGTCATCATTCTAATACAGGCTCCCTTGAACGTGATGAAGTCTTTGTGCCTAAAAAGAGATCTGGCATGTATTGGTACTCCAAGTACCTCAACAACCCACCAGGCCGTCTCCTATCTCTTACCATCACCTTAACACTTGGTTGGCCTCTCTACCTAGCATTCAATGTTTCAGGGAGGCCTTATGATCGGTTTGCTTGCCATTTTGACCCCTATGGCCCTATCTACACTGACCGTGAGAGACTCCAGATATATATTTCTGACGCTGGTATTCTTGCTGTCACTTATGGGCTCTACCGTCTGGCTGTAGCCAAAGGCCTTGCTTGGGTTCTCTGCTTCTATGGAGGTCCTTTGTTAGTGGTAAATGCTTTTCTTGTTATGATAACTTATCTGCAACACACTCACCCTTCATTGCCACATTATGATTCTTCTGAGTGGGATTGGTTAAGAGGAGCTCTGGCTACAGTTGACAGAGATTATGGTATTCTGAACAAGGTTTTCCACAACATAACAGACACACACGTAGCGCACCATTTGTTCTCAACGATGCCTCACTATCATGCGATGGAGGCCACTAAGGCTATTAAGCCAATTTTGGGAGAATACTACCAATTTGATGGGACATCAGTTTACAAGGCAATGTGGAGAGAGGCTAAGGAATGTATTTATGTTGAGCCAGATGAGGGTGACCAGAGCAGCAAAGGCGTGCTCTGGTACAGAAATAAGTTATGATGACAATAGCAAATAGTAGATTCAGGTTTGAGAAGTTTCCTTTTCTCGGGTATCATTGGTGGTTTGATTGTTTTGGATCAAATTTCATGCTTAGTTGTGCTTCTTTTCAATAACTTTGTTGTAATCTCATTTATGCTAGAAACTGTCGCAGAAAACTATGTAATACCAATTTCTGTTATCTGATGACTTAGAAGAGTATTATCCAAATTTCCCATACATTCTGTATTAAATCATATTTAGAATTTATTTTGTGGTGCTTTGATAGGTATTAATGCTATAATATTTAAATTTTATAATTAGGATGTCTGAGGTCAACTAGGACTACTTCGACTACTTCTATTTGGTTTATGAGACTAAACAAGTTGCAAGAATTTTGAGATTGTAACATGCTTTAAGATTTTTGAAAATTGATTGTCGGAAAAATGTTAAAAAGTCAAAAGTATCTATTGGAATTTTCCAGGAACTTGAAATATCTATCTTTCCAGAAATGGTATAGGTGAACTATAATCACGAGCTGCCTCCATATGTTCTTGGATACAAAACTGCAGAGATTCTCTGGCTGAGTATTAGTTTGTTTGTAAATTCAAGAGTCAAATTTAGTAAACATGAATAACGCACTAAATTTTGTGAGTATATGCTATACTAATATAACTTTATATGAAAATTTCCATAGTGCACAGGGTTGTGGCATTTTGGAAATTTCCATTTATGCAATATCCAGATAGGTCCATCGACTCTTGACCCCATCTTTATCATATTAGACCTCTCGACCCTTGACTTCATTTTTTATAATCAATTTATCATGCATCAATTATTCGATATTATGTAGATCTTTGATAGTCGAGTAGTTTTGGCACGGGACTATTAGAGATTGTCTTGCAAATTCCTTTTTGGAAAATGAATTAATTTTCATTAACCATATTAAAGCTATATCATCATTACAACCTTGCAAGAATCTACCAAGATATTTACATCAATACATCAACTCAAATGGAGAACTATCGAAGTAGCTACTTCAGTTTACAAAAGCCATATGCCTTTTGCTTCAATAGACAAACTGTTGTGTGCTTTTTCGGCAATTAATATAGCTATGATCCTATTGATAATATCCTTTCCTAGTTGCTGTTTGCTTGTAGCTTCACCTCTATGTATTCTTTTGGTCCTTTCTTTCTGTAAGGATAAGATAGTAGAAGGGAATGTCGTCTTGTAAATCAATTCATTGTGCTTCGAAATTTTTGCTTTTTCAACAACCTAGTTCAGCACTTCTAACCAGACGTAAGTTGTGCAATAATTTGCTAGATTGTGCATAATTTTGTTCCAAATTGATATGGAATATATGCATTGGAAAAACAAGTGCTCTTTATCTTCGTCAGTTTCCTTGCATACCTCACAAATAGGATCATACGAGTCAAATCATCTATTTTTGATTTTGAGCCTGTTTTTAATAAGCCACCAGGTGATTATAGACCTCTTAGGATTAAAGGAGTTCTTCTATAACAGATCATACCAGGGAACATTCGCTGTGTTACCCAGGAGTAATTTATAGCAGGAGTTGTTAGAAAACACCCTTTTGGGGTTTGCAACCCATATGACACCATCTTTGTGTAATTTAAGGAAAGTATTGGAGTGTAGAATTAAAGTCTTTGAAGCTATCAGACCACATTCCATTCTAAAAAGGTGAAGAGGCTCTTGCATTTTGGGGAATTCTGTTGTTCAGTTAAGCAATCTCTCTTCTCTGCACTAATGGATTGAAATCGATCCAATTATCAAACCAAGTCCATATATTTTCCCTATTCACTAGTCTATGTTTTAACCAAGAATAAACCCCGTTTCTCATCTTTAGCATATGACTGAAACTCCATGAAACTTACCTAGTGATAGGCATCTGGCAAAAATTTTGATTTCTAAGATATATGCCATGCACCCATTTGATCTATATGGCATTTTTATTTGAATATGGCCTCCAAATCCTTTTGCAAGTAAAGACATTTTGCATTAAAAGGATAGAAACAATCCCTAAACCACCATGTCTTCTTGGAATTGTTAATTCACTCCATCTAACTTTAGCCCCTTTTGTGTTTTCTGCTTTCCCTGACTATAGAATACTTTGATTATACGTTTAAGTTCTTTGATTACTCTCCTTGGCAGAATGATATGACCTATCTAACGAACATGCATACTAGTAAATACAAAAATGATCAATGCTACACTTGTAGCAAGTGAAAAAACCTATTTTAGCATACATTAATTTTAGCCTTGTACTTCTCAATAAGAGGAATGCAATTTGAATATTTAGGCTTAGCATATGAGACTGGCAGACTAAGGTACTTGAAGGGTAAGGAGTGAACTTGGAGACCTGATATTCTACTAAGTTCTTTTAAATTTTTGACATCTCTTGAACCAAACAAGCAGCTCTTTTCAATAATGATTTTCAAGCCTGACTAATCAGAGAAAATTTGTAGAATGTCCAATAAAATGTTAAAGGATCGCACATCAAAGTTACTTAATAAGATGAGATCATCTACAAACATTAGGCTAAAAAAACTAGCAAGTTGTAATGTAAGATCAGCTACATCATAATTGCAATAGGGTAAATAGATAAGGGGATAGGGGATTCCCTTGTCTTATTCCCCTATTATTTTTAAAAAGTAATGTAAGAACTCCATTAACAAGAATGCTAAGAGAGGAGGATCTGATGCAAATCATACTAGCTATAAACCGAGTTAGAAATTGTCTTATTCCCCTATTATTTTTAAAAATTAATATAAGAACTCCATTAACAAGAATGCTAAGAGAGGAGGATCTGATGCACATCATACTAGCTATAAATCGAGTTAGAAAGTTGAGTGCTTCCAAACAATGATTGATTGAAACTCCACCTCACTATGTCAAAGGCCTTATAGAAATCAATTTTCCAAAGACAACTATTGATCCTTTTATCAGAGTTATAATCTTTTAGTATCTCTTGCATAAGGAATACATTATCCCCTAGTGATCTTCCAGCTATGAATACTCCTTGTGCTGGATTGATTACTTCTTTCAATCTATTGGCAAGTAATTTAGCAATGACTTTGTAAATTATATTGCAACAGGAAACTGATTTGAAATCTACTAGAGAGGAAGGGTTCAACTTCTTTGGAATGAGGCAAATGTATGTATGATTCAATTGTTTCAACATTTGGATTTTATTTAAATAATCCAGCGCTGATTCAGAGAAAAAATTACCTATTATCTCCCAAGTACTCTAGAAAAACCAAGCAGCAAATCCATATGAGCCAGGTGACTTTGAGGGATGTAGTTCAAGTAGTGTTCCTTTGATGTCCTAGTAAGTGAATGGCTCATTCAAAAGATCCTTAAGCTCTTAGTTTAGGGGGCTATCAAAGAATCTTTTCATATTGGGTTTTTGTAACCCTTCCTTCTAGCCAATTATAATAAAGAATTCTAGTCTAAAATTATGGTTCCTATTTCATCCTAAAGTTTATTGATCTTATTATGGTTCCTTTTTGCTAGAAGATAAACATGAAAGACTTTTGAGTTTGAATCCCCCTCTTTAAACTAGTTTATCTGAGCCTTTTATTTTATGATAGAATTCTGCAACTTCAAAGCCTTTTGGTAAACTAGTTGGTAAGCTCTTTACTAGTTGCCAAATGGTACCTCCCCCTTTTTGTTTCTTAATCTATAAGAATGCAATTAAAGTCTTTAATAATAAGCCAAGGATTATACATTACTTCATTGATGGCTCTTAAAGATTTTGATTGGTCTCTAACACCTTTTTGGTATGCGTATTGACAAAAATTTTGAGGGTTAGTTTCACCTTTCAGAGTTTTTACATCAGCTGATACGCTTTGTAACTTTCCACTGTCTAATTCCAACATGTTTGAACTAACTCAAGTAAGCCATAAGTCCATTAAAGAACCTGAAAAGCACTTGATGTATCCTTGTATAAGTAAGGTGTTTTATGTGAATATAAGTGTGATTTGAGAGCAAGTTATCTCCAAAATGAGCAATGGATGCAAAGAATTCATCTAGCCAGGCTTGGTTCACCACTACTCGATCCAAGTTTTCTTCAGATTAGCATTGCACCCTGTTGGTTGTTTTTGTAACACCCCACTCCCGAGTGACCCGAACCCGATATCATTGGTGATATCCGAGGCCGTGCCCCACGAGGGTGGCGTACTACATCATTCGGTCGGTAAAACTCGGTATACTTTTTTTTAAACCGTTCATTCCATGTTAAAAGGAAGCAGTTTCAGTCATTTCACAATTACGCGGAACAAGCAGTAAACAGTAGTAAATCTTTTGCGGTAGATACAATCATTTAATAATATTGTACAGTAACCATACAGTCCAATTACAAATCAGTTACAACAATTGCGGACTACAAACTTAGGAAACACTAATGCAGACGCGAACTGATCCCGACCTCTATCTCAACTTGCACCAGACATACTCCCGTGTCAAACGGGGTACTCTTCTAGTCCTGAAAAATATATTGCAATTTTGGATGAGTTTGCGAACTCAATGAGAAACCATCATCGATGGTTCTCCCAATTCATGCATCACTTAATCAATCACAGTCATAAGGCAGTTGCAGTAATATTATAGTCTACAGTCAACGATCACCATAATCATACAATAAATCAGTCAAGTACCATGTCAAATATTTAGTTCAGTATGCAATGCATATGTGACTCTTTTCCAGTTTATTACAGTATTGTGACCGAGCGCATAACAGTATTCAGTATAGACGCGTCTGGGGAGAATTATCTCCCTTCGAGCTCGAGGCTCGTTTCAGTATGTCGAGCTCTAGGCTCGGTTCAGTAACAGTGGCGTCTCGGTTCACAATTTTCCTTTTAGCAGTTTAATGCATTTGTGCATGAATGCACATGTTCAATATCAGTCAATACACTATTTCACAGTCCATGATATTCAATTACCAGTCCAGCTGTACAGTCCAATTTAACAATTAGCAAATGCCCAAATTCACAGTCAATCAAGCCATATATAATCACGTAATCCCCGTAGGGCAAACAAGTCATAGTACACACGTAGATCGAGCTAACCAACTAGGTTACTCACCTATGACTTCCGAGCTAATGCCGGGAAGTTTCCGCCACGTCGGTTATCAAACGACGCTCCGCTTGGGCCTCTATAAGCATCAGAGAAAGTACGAGTCACTAACAAGTCAATCCAAACTAGTATAGATGCACAGTAGGTAAAATATGCATGTTCATGAATATGAATCCGATGCCTCAAGAATCAGGTCAATCGGATGCCGGACGGATAAGTTAGAAG
>JANKOE010000005.1:55260052-55276203 GCA_026284465.1 Erythroxylum citrifolium | reverse complement strand
CATGTTTATAATAGAGTAAACAAGCCACTGAATGTTATGTTTTTGAATCAAGAAAGTTTAATGATTTCAATAGCATCCTATGTGTTGCATTTATTGCTTTGTGCATGAGTTGTGGAATTGTTTCACGTGTGCTACATGATTTGTTTATGATTCATGAAAAGACTTTGAAAACACATGTTTATAAATATTATGTTGCGGAAATGATTTTTACAAAAATATCAAGTTTATGAAAAGCTAGTTTTCAAGAAATGATGATACCCTTTCATGATATGAGAAGAAGAGAGTTGAGGACAACTAGAAAGCAGAAGAAGTATATGGATAAATATGATAGGTAATGATTCAATGAAATTGTATTGGAGGATGTATTATTATTAAACCTGGTACCAATATTAATATGGTACTGTGGTGATATATTATCGAAAGTGATATAGACACGAATGTACTGCTATGGACTATTTGAGAAACATAGGGATATAAATATATATATACATGATGAGATTTGAACGTGCAAGTAGAGTGAAATGAAATTATAACCTTGTTATGATCATAAGAAGAGGAAATTGGAACCGAAGTGATTGTTTGAATAAGGTTAAGACTTATGATTGATTTTAGGTTTATGATTATAAATTCGAGATTAGAATTTTAAGATGAAATTGGATATAGTGATTTTGATAAGATATTAGTGGAATTGAGATCAGAATTTTATGATGATTTTTCATCAATAATTTCGATTTGTTTGAGGATATACGTGTGGAAGATAAATTAAATGATAATAGGAAAATGAGATAGAAGAAAGGTAATAGAAAAAGGGAAAGGAAATAGACATGAGTGACTGTACATGAGACGAATGAAATGATATGGAGGAAAATTAAAGGTTTGTATAAGATGGGAATCTTATGCATGAATGAGATGAAGAAAGAAAAGAATGAAACAATCGATGTTAACACAGGTAGAAGTCCTCGAGGCTAAGTTGACCGGTTATTATAAGTACATATTGGATGATATGGTTATATTGGTGAATAATGTGATTGAGTTCATATGAGATTTATTTCTGGATATGGCATATGAGGTAATCTAGGATTCCTATATTTAAGTTATAATTGATGTATCAGTAGCACGAGATGTAAATTGGTGAGATATTTTGATCATGTAAAGGGCGACCGAGATTGCAATTATTGAAATATCATGAGTAGTTGAAATCGATGGTATTGAGGTGTTAAGAGTGGCTAAAGTAGCATTGATGATGATAACTGTTGATCGATAAAGATTCTGTGAACAATATTGACGATGGTAGTAAGAAATCATCCTTTGAAGAAAAATTTCATGGGATTAGGTTGAACAGGTTAGAACTAAGAATGATCAATGAAAGAGCAAAACATAAATGAATATGTAATGATTCAAAAGTAAATATTGGAGTCATATCCCTAGCGGAGACTCAAATCAAAGAACAAAAGAGGTAAAATGTGTTACTGGGAATGTATGTAATTTTGTTTGAAGCGAAGGATCATGTGAGTGGATTTCTAAATTTGAGGAGAATTTGGGTACGCGTTATATTTTGTGTAAGTATGTTCGGAAGATACAAATTGAATCTGAGGAATGTGATATCGACACACAACGTGAAGTATTCAAATAAATTGAAATGTATGGAGGAATTAGTACGAATGAGTAGGCATTGAATAAGTCGATGAATTGCAAGAATTACTTATGGGCACAAGGAAATTTGGGTTATATCTGTTGGAGTTATCAATGCCCCGATCGTATCATGTAGTAGAAAGTTAAGTGATGATCGTATCATGTATTAGAAAGTTAAGTGATCCAAGTAGAATCAGATCAATTAGTGGTGATGATCATGAATGAGTTTTTGAATGGATTTGAATAGTCAAGAAGAATACTTTTGAACATTTGAAGAAATTGTGTAAACGGATGAATGGTGAAGGTAAGAAGAGTTTTGAGGAATTAATTACTTGAGGATTTTCTTTAACGAGTAAAGAGATTTTCAAGTGATTTCTGAAAAGAATGACAAGTTTATGAAATCAAGTTTTGAAAGCGAATATGAAATATTGTTTGTTCCCGAAACGTAAGTTTTCAAGAAGTGCCATTTTTGGGCAATACAAGTTTCAGAAATTTGCCATTTTGGGCAACAAGCTTACAAAATTATGAAATCATGTTTTCAGAAATGATTTTTGCAAGGCTATCAAGTCTATGATAAGTAAGTTTACAAGAAAGTGCCTTTTTGGGCAACAAGTTTACAAGTCATGAAATACATGTTATGTGGGTTTGGTTCGGTCCATTCTGTTGTCAAGTGCACTTTGACTAAAGGCTTCTCCCGCCTGCCCGCTAGTGGCATGAAGCTCCTTCATGGACTCCCTCATGTTCACGACTACACAAAACCACTATATGGGATTGTGTTAGTTCGTTCTGTTCACGACTACACAGGATCCTTTTTGGGAAATGTGCTAGCTCGTTCTGTTTATGGAC
Source organism: Erythroxylum citrifolium (assembly GCA_026284465.1). Lineage (NCBI taxonomy): Eukaryota > Viridiplantae > Streptophyta > Magnoliopsida > Malpighiales > Erythroxylaceae > Erythroxylum > Erythroxylum citrifolium. Next base: position 55,273,725 of record JANKOE010000005.1, on the reverse strand, counting down.
CTTCCAAACCATTCTGATATGCTTATGTGCGCATGATATGTTTGACATGATCGATGCATACATGATTTGTATTATTGTGAATTTTTGAATTTCATGAAATAAGCATTTTATGGCTTTCAAATGCGGAATTATTATGGTTATGAAAATGTTTAATGGAAATGAGCTTTATAAATGTTTTTGCTTGTTTTTCGATTATAAACCTGTTACCCACGAGCTTTAAGCTCACCCCCACTCTCCTTCCCCTATTCAGGTAATGAGGAAGAGATCAAGTGATCAAGAGTATAAAGATATTGCTATAAATCTTGCATGTATTGGAGTTTAAGTTATTTTGTAAATTACAAGGATCAATAGCATTTCAAGGATTATTAATTCATGTAAATTTTGTATTTGACATTGAGTTATTGATGTATTGGGATTAGAAATGTCGCTTCAGTATTCTTTTGATGTTAATGAATTATGATTATGTATGGATGATATAGAGAGGAATATGAATTTGTGTATGATTATGGGATATCAGTTGTGATTGTATATGAAAATAATTGGATATGGATAATGGGATTTGAATATGAATGTGTTTTGGATTCCAGACGGGAGGTCCGATGATTCTGAGTTTTGTTTGGGAATTATAGAAGTGTGGTTTAAAACCAATTGCAGGTTTTGGGTTTGCTAAAATACAGCCGTTATGCTGTCCGATTTTTGATAAAATTAGTTTTATGGCAAAGATAGAATAAGAAAAAGATTGTTGTTAAAGATGTTTTTGAGACATTGTATGATTTAGAAGAATTGAGTTTTGATTGAGAATCAGTTTCCAAATGGTTTTGACTTGTATAAGATTGAAATTAGATGAAAGAAAAAAAACATATGAGAAATTGTGTTAAGCAAGGAACCACGCTCAAGTATCGCAGTATTTTGTCAAGAGGTTGGATTCCGGAAACGGGGTCCAACAACTAAGGTTTGGAACAAACATCTAACTCCGAGAATCTCCTTCATCTATTGGTTGGCCATACAAAAGAAACTCTCTACAGCTGGTCACCTTCCATTTATTCAAACAGATAAGAATTGTCCAATGTGCTCCTTACATCTTGAATCATGCGATCATCTCTTCTTTGAATGTGGTTTTAACAAGACGATATGGAACTATATCACTGCTTTATGTTATTAGAGGGATCCAGGTACTACTATCTCAGAGATAACAGATGGTCTCTCCGCAAAGCATTCTTTTCGCCTTATTGTCTTGGGAGCATGTATCTACAAGCTATGGGGGGAGCGGAACCTTTGACGTGTCAAGCATCAAGCATCTACTAAAGATGATATCATATCCTCATTAATAGAAGAGATTCGTGCAATTATTATGACTACAAATCTATCTCACGATTGCAGCCCCAATGTTCGCGCTACATTAAGGTTACAGGGTCACTTCGGGAGTATTACACATAGCTTTGGACGAGGTTTCAAAAGAGCACCTAACTGATCACGATGGAACTCTTTATTCACAATATTAATGGTGTTCTGATGCTGTAATGCTGTAAATTTTTTTCATTGGCATTCAATAGGTCTACTTCTTTCCTTTCCTTACATATTTTGTGTTAGGTCTTTCCTTTGAACTCCTTTGTTTCTTCCTTGTATCATTCTTTTCTTCTTAATCAATTTTTGTTTTTTAAAAAAAAACTTCATCATGTTTTTAGTTAAAATTCGTGTCTCTCTCTTAACTCTCTTGTGGTTATAACATCTTGATTGAAAACAATATGTTATTATAATTAGTAGGGAGAGACCCGAATTATATATTTATAACTTTTAATTTGATACGTTCATCAAGTGACTAGAATAAACGATTGAAATTTATTTCGCTATTAAATGGGAAATATAGAATAAATAGAACTCTTCAATTATTAATAGTGATATGTGTGTGTGTATGTGTGTGACCATTAATTTGGGCCACATTCTAACATGAAATGTTGGCACTCAAGATTATCAATTAGTGTAGTAATTAATTTGAATCATCCTTGCCATTCTAGTTTTGAATCTTCTTATGACTAGTTAGTTAAAAACAAAACTTACCCGTTTTGTTCTTAAAACTTAGAATTACTTATATAAGATTGTAGATAAGTTTAAACTCATGTAGAGCTAGCTCGTACAGTTAACTAGTTAAAGACAATCAGATAACAGACAAGTAAATATCGATACTCTCCAAATCTATTTGTTTCCCATAAATAAAGATTACAATATTTACTTTAAGGGTTAGACATCAACACTAAAATAAACGAAGTATACTAAAAAAAATGATGATCTTAGATACTACGGACTACTACTTGTCATATATCAAAATTACGCTAACATTATTATGCATTTCCAATCATTTTTATTTTTCCTTATAAATTCTAACGTTTTAATCTTTTAGAATTGAGTTTTAAATTAATTAAATCAAACTTACCATATGCCTGGCCTATCAAACCACAAATTCCGATCCAACATTTATGAAGTTTTTTGAAATATAATTACAAGTAATAATAATTTATTAAAATTACAAAATATTTTAAATTTAAACTACAATACATGGAATATTTTAATATATAGGATTTGAAAAGGTTTAGTAATATGTAGATTTTTTTAATTGCTTTAAATCTAAAATTTGATTTTTCAGAAGTTAAAAGAAGAAGAAAAGGGTTGATTGGCTTTATTGATTTGGAAAAATGAAAATTTCAATGAGCATTATTATTTCGTATCTAAATTGAATGAATGAAGAGACGAAGATAGCAAAATAAAGATAAACGATAAAAGGTACAAAATCAGAGGTGGAGCCCAGTTCTCCAACCGCCTGAACTTGGAACCACGTCAACAAATGGGTCCCACATCAGTCTCTGTCTTCCTCTGACAACAATCACCAACACAACACGCTTTTCTGTTGCGGTTTTTTTTACTTTAGTTTGTGGGGTCCACCTGCGTTGTACACCGTCTCCACGTGGCATCCGTTCAGCTCCGATATCGTATCTGATGTGGGCCGGCACGATACTCGTGTGCTCTCTTTTCTCGTGACGTTAATCCTCTTCTGCGCGTCTGATCTACTCCGAATCTCCTCTTCACGTGCACATCCGACGGTTAGGATTCCCCCAATCCCCTCCCCTCATCTCTCCAACCCATTTTCCTCTTTCTCTTGTTTTGTTTTTCGAGTCGGCCGGCTTATCATGTCATGCGCTCCACGCATGAAAACATCAAATCGACCGTGACAGCCAAATTGAATTGCAAGATGATACCATCAAATATATATTAGTTGATATTTTTAAACAAATGCATTTAGTAATATTAGTTGTCTTTTCGATGAGGTGTCTCTAATAAATAAATAAGAGAATGAAAATGCGTTTCATTGGAATTCCATGTGTTTGCTGACTCAATTAGACGGTGTTTTGTTATTTCTTATTTTGCAAATACCACAAATTAAAAGAAAAGACCAATTAAGATTAGGATTGTTCTGGTATTAACTATAGGAGTTTAGATCATCTGTCCAATTTTATGGTGTCTTATTCGATCCAATGAATTTCAGTCATTCATTTATGTGAGCCTCACGTTTATTTATGTGGAACCTACACAGAGCTTGTTGAGATTTATTGAACAGAATAAGACACTATAAAATTGGACAAATAATTTTATCTCTAACTATTGCATCAATGCTCCTAAAATCATAGGCAATTGCACGGTAGTCCTAACTACAATACGGAAGATCTTTTTTTTATTTTGGTTTTTTTTCATTTCCGTAAATCATAAACGATAATCACAAAGAGAAAAATCTTATGTTCTTGATTGTTAAGGCATAGGGGTACATGTTGAAAAGGTAAGCAGTGTCACTTTCTTGCTATAGCTATGAGCTAAAGGTTTTGTGATCTTTCAATTGGATTTCACCATAAACTCCAGGTAATGAGCTGTTACTTAGTACAAGGGAGGGTTTTTGTATATTTACTATTTTATGTCTACCAGGAATGTTCAATTCTTAATAAATTCTATAGAATAGATATTATCCGGACCATATCCAAGAGTAACTGATAAGCTTTATATATATATATATATATATATATATATAAATCCAGCTGTATTCTATAATATATATCTTTAAAATTCAAATGTATTAGACTACATATAGTTTTGAGTTTTTTTTTTAAAGAGAAGAATAAGAAGAAGCTTATTGATTTCGGAGCAGGAATCATCTTGAAATTTCATTATAAGATTTATTTCCAACTGCGGCTCTCAGAAATTCCGATACAGAATCACGGACTAAACACATTTTGAAGTGCTTGTAATTACCAGATAAATATAGTTTGATTAAATAGGATAAGTAAATGCATGCGTGGCAATGTGGCATGACACTTTAATGGGTCATAATAAGTATTTCAACATTACAAACTTAGTAATTTCGGGTGAAATTGTAAAATTTGTATTTAAATAACACAAAATAATGTGAAAGAATCAAACTAACAGAAGACTGAATAATTTACAAGAACTAAATAATATGTCTTCATAATATTTCACAAGTGAAAAATAACATTTAAATTTTATAATTAACATATAAACATTCAAAATTAAGATTAAAATTGTATTAACTAACAACAATAAAAATTAGCCCTAACAAGTATTGTCATGTATAATTACATAATTAATTTTTATGTGATTAAAAATATTTGACACATTGAAATTATATGGTTTTCATAATCAAAATCAACACTAAATATATTAGTATGATTAATTCATTTGAAATGGAAAAGGTAGATATATAATATTTCTACTAACAAAATTTGTATAATTATAAACTAATTCTAAATAAAGAAAATTTGTATTCAAGCATAACTTTAAAATTTATAAATTCAAAATAATACATCCACTGAACTTTCAAATTTTACTATGAAAAGGTCATAGTTAATTACTCAGCTGTAAAAACAAAGCTGTTAAGGTAAGCGGGAATTACATACGTTGGTGAAAGTGAAGGTACTTTCACATTCCATGATATCTCCTGTTTTAATTTCAACGTCCGGAAACACGGATATGGTACCGCTGTCGTTTTGTGGAAGCCATGACATTGGTTATTATTCCACCCACGCGGAGCTCGAATATCATATCACACATCTCCTACGCCACCGGGCAGTAAGTGAAAGACCAAAACACCCTTTCAATGTAATCAAAAGTTTCTATGCAGTATGACCGTTAGGAATGAACTAATTCTTTTTGACTAGTGAGTGGATCCGATTATTATATATTATGGTCCCCTTTTTCACGTTATAAAACTTCCATCGACAATCATAAGTTTTTTATTTTACTTAGGTTTATCCTTTAATGTTGTCACTCTTAACTCTTAATCTTACATTTTGTTAAAGAAAGCTCCAAGTCTTGACTCGCTAATTGATGATCTTACAGGAGTAAACTCGTACATTATTTACCATCATTTCTAATTTGTCACCATAATATGAATTTGCATTATATGATAGACATTATTTGCTTTGAAAAAAAATTTAAAAGGGGCATGATTCTATAATAACCATTCATTTTGAAATCTGTATTGACTAACATCATGAGGGGAATTCCATAAATAACCCTAGTTATGGGTGGTAATGTTCATGTTTGCAAATGTAGTACATAGATATCCAATAAACATGAAGATGGGGCATATGGTAATGTGAAGGCAACATTATTATTTATGTTATATCCCTCTGTCACGCACCTAACCCTTCTTGCACCCAAAAAAAATAAACCTAACCCTTCACCCTTTCTATTGGTTAAGCTTAGAGGAGACAAGGTCTGTTCGTATTTCACACACACACAAAATATTTATATCTATCCTTTTCCTCCCAACAGACTGTTTTTCTCTTAAAAATTTTAACCTTGTTCCTTTCCTTGTACGAAGACTTCCTCATCATTTACCTCAATGTATACAGATATATATATATATATATATATATATATAAATACACACACCCATATACAGATGCAGACCCTTCCTTTTTCATATCCTCTAAACAACAGCATCAACCGTCTTTCTCTCAACAATCTTTCAATGGAGGGTATGCTTATGAAGAAACAGCCTTGTTTGTCCACTTCAACTTCTCCATCCTCACTAGCCATGCATAATGACTCCAAAACAATATCCAAAGTCAAGCCTAAAATACGCATAATTCACATATTTGCTCCTGAAATCATCAAAACGGACGTTGCCAACTTCCGAGAGTTGGTGCAGCGACTCACAGGGAAACCAACTGATAACAACTGCAAGAAGAGACCCAGAAAGGGAAGACCCAGAAGAGATCAAGAAACTCATAATCAGCCAAGAATTATTACCAGTACTACTACCAGTACTAGTACTAGTACTAGTTCATCATGTGAGTGCAGCGCATTAATGACCAATACGGTGGAGTTAAGAAACGGGTTTGGCAGTTCGGGGTCTAGGGAGAGAATTAAGGAGGAGGAGGAGGAGGGGATGTGGACTGGTGCAAATTCAGGGGGTTTCTTAGGGGGTTTTGCTGATTTGGATGGTTTCATACAAGGCCTTGGAGAATTCCCATTGATGTCTATGGATGCCAACCACATGCATGGCTTTGAAGAGACTCAAATCTCCCAGTAAAACAACGAGTTGGATCTTCATATATATATATATATTCTCCTGGAGAATGCTTAAAGGTGGAGTCATTTGTTTTCTTGATGAATTGAGATTTCCTTTTAACCTAATTCCACTGGGTTCTAAGTTGTTTGCCATTCTACTTATGAATCTCTAATTAATCTAACGAGTCAGTCATCTTCTATATTTCTTGCTGTAAATAGAAGGGGGAGTAGAAACTGATATTACTTGGAAAGAAGTTTGCAGTAATGAGTGAAATTATTTATGACAAAGTTGTTCTTTTTCCTTTCTCAGTGAATTCTGTGTTTAGCTTTCTATATGGAATTTCGGAATAACACTGACTTGGTCTTATCGCTGTCCCTTTCTCTAGCCATTATTTGCCAGAACTTTACATGTATATCATCATCTACCTAGCTCATGATGGTAAGGAACACTTTTCTTCTTCTCCAGTTATTTTTTCTTCGACTAATCACGTCTTTGGATAATTTCAATTTATGAAAAACATCACAGTTTCCTTTCTCGGATATGGCCGGGGTTATTCTTTTCATACATTCAAAACTATACAAGGCTATATCTGAATGTCAAAGAGAGAACCCAAAGAGATCTTCACATTTGCTAGCTGCTCATTTAATTAATACATTTCTGTTTTACTCTTAACTTTGATTACAAAAAAAAGTGATTTAGATTAATGAAGTAAGAGGTAAATTAATATATATATAACCTAAAGAAGTGAATGTTTTGAATAAGAAGAAGCGTAAGTACCTACAGCTCTCAACTTGAATCCATAATAAGATGGACTTAACCACGAAAGTCAACAATATATATAATTTGCAAATTGCTGGGCGGCACGCCAATTGGATTCAGCTTAACCAGCAACGATAATGGGGAATATTTGGACAACTTGATCATCTTAGACAGTCTGTATGCCCTAGAATAAGATGGCATTTGAATCATTGCTACAATAAAAAAGAAAAACGAAAGACGGTGTAAATAGTTTAAGCACAAAATCCATTTCTGTTCTTTAAGCCGACGAAAAGTTTTTAGGTAATTTGAAAACAGGAATTAAGCCAGTATTGGCTGAGGCTTCCTTTCAGCCACATTCACAACAATTCATTTATCTATTTTACTATGATTATTTGATGATGATTGTCAAATATTTTGATGTTTGAAGAGTTTTGTGATTATTCATTATTAATGATTTTTATATAAAAAAATTTAAAGATTATTGTGGTTAGGAATATCATCTTAAGTCTCATGCATGTAGGAGGAATTGTATAAGAAGTATGATTTTAGACTGTACTATAAGTATATGTACAAGAAGTGTGATTTTAGATTATACTATAAGATCTACTCTACTCTAAATAATGTAAATATTTGGAGGAAAATAAGCATAATGTTATTGCCAAGATTTAAACACTAGTTGTTGGGTGAAAGTCAAATAGAAGAACATTAAGCATCCTAACCACTGGACAATAACAAATTATCAACCTAAATTTCATTATAGCTATTATCAACATTCAAATTTCATGTTAGTTTTTTGCATATTATTAAAATTTAAAATTGTGCTGTGTCGATAAAGTTTATATGACATTAAAATTACGATAATATATTTTTGAGTTTGTGCAAAGAAAATTTGTAGTATATTCTAAATGTTTAATTTTTCGAATCAAATAATTTGTTGAGTATTTATATATTTTCGGGTATTTCTCATTATTCACACGCTCCCTCCATTACTATGTTTAATGGTTTGAACTTATCTTAATGATGCAAACAAGTCAATTTTTATTTAGGTATTTTGGATGTTTGTTGGAAGAAAAGCCTATTGCCATTGTGAATACGAGTTGTGAGGATGAGAAGACAAAATATAAAGCATGAGAAAGAGCTAACAGATCATATATTAATTTTATGCAAATGACTATTGCCAACAATATTAAGACCACTACTCCGCGAACTAAAAATGCAAAAGAATAATTTTGATGGATCGTAGAGCATGCAGTAACATGTTCTAAAGATGACAAATATTGCAGTAAAATTAAAGACCTTAGGTTTGACACTTGATGACTCCTTTTTAATGCAATTTATTATGAACTCATTACCTCCTAAGTATGAATCTTTTCAAATTAACTACAACATTATAAAGGATAAGTGGAATGTTAATGAACCCTTCGTTGAACCAGGAAACTTCTGATTATCTATTCTTGACGAAAGGGACAATTCCTATGATTATTGGTTAGCCAATCTATTAACCTTGTGGGTCAAGGAGCTAGTCAGATTCACAAGCCAACGACTAACAAATTTAAGAAGAAAGCATCTACTAAATCGACACAAGTTACTACTAATGTTGATAAGAAGGAACAAAATACAAATAAGTGTCGTTTTTGTAAGAAAGATGGGCACTATCAGAAAGATTGTGTAAAATGTAAGACTTAGTTAAGAAAGGTACATATAACCTTTCAATATGTTCTGAACTAAACTTAAGTGAAGTTCCTTCTACTACTTGTTGGCTTAATTATAATGCTACTACTTATGTTTCTAATGTTATGTAGGGATTCTTTACAATCCAAATCATAAATCCAATTGAGAACCTTCTGTTCGTGGGAAATTATAAGAAGGTTCCAATTGAAGACACATGGACTTATCGTCTAATATTAGATACTAGTTATCATTTGGATCTAATACAAACTCTTTATGAATCTTTAATTTTTATAAACTTAATTTATATTTCTAAACTTGATGAAAGTGGGTTTACTTTTAAGTTTGGTGATGGTTGTTTTAGTTTATTTAAACATAATTGCATTATTGGTTGTGGAATTATTATGGATGATTTATATAAATTGAAACTTGATGCTAATTTTTCTGAATCCCCATTTTCTATTTATCATACCACTGAAACTAAACGTATCATAATGAATAATAATTCAACTTATTCTTAGCATAAACTATTGAGTCATATATCCAAAGAAAGATTGGAAAGATTGGTAAATAATGAAATTCTTTTGATATTATATTTTATCGATCTCGATGTATGTGTGGATTGCACTAAGGAAAAACAAAACAAAGATAGTAAGAAATGAGTCATAAGAAATACTCAGCTCCTTGGAATTGTACACACCGATATATATGGACCTTGTCACACTCTATTTTTTAGTGGAGAAAAATATTTTATCATCTTTATAGATGATTTTTCACTTATGGATATGTCTACTTGCTTAATAAAAAATCTCAAGTTATAAATGCTCTTGAGGTGTTTGTAAAGGAGGTTGAAAGAAAATTAGATAAAAAAGTGAGAATTGTAAGAGTTGATAAAAGTGGTGAATATTATGAAAAATTGATAAATCAGGACAATGTCCAGATCCATTTGCAAATTTTATCTAGAAATATAGCATATGTGTATAATATACTATATCAGGCACACTTTAACATAATGGTGTGACATAAAGGAGTAATAAGACATTGATAGATATGATTAGGAGTATGATTAGCAATTCTTCATTACCTAAAACCTTATAGATAGATGCATTTAAAACTATTGTGTATTTACTAAATAAGATTCCTAGTAAAGCAGTATCTAAAACTTCTTTTAAGTTAAGGACTATAAGGAAACTTAGTATAAGGCACCTACATGTTTAGAGTTGTCCAGCAGAAGCACGAGTTTATAATCCACAATATAAGAAACTAGGTTCTCGAATAGTCAGTAGCTGTCGTATTGCGTACCTAGAGAAATCTAGAGGCTATATGTTTTACCGTTTAAACCATAGCCTAAGAATTATTGAACAACTAATGCCAAGTTCATTGAAAATGGTAAAGTTAGTGGGAGTGTTGAAAAATGTGTTATGGATATTAATGAAATAATGGTTGATGTTCCATTACCTATAAATATTTTAGTATCTATATTTATACCAAATATTGTCCCAGTATTGAAAGAATAAAATAATTCTGGACAAGATTTGAATGAAACTACACCTTATGAAGAAACTAACTTACAACCAATTAATTTAAATGAACTAGGTACAATAGCTTTGAATAAACCTATAAAAATAAGGAGATAAGTTATTCTTGATGATTATGTAATTTATTTGCAAGAGTCAAATTTTGATTATGGCATTAATAGTGATCCCATTTCATTTTCACAAGCCATAGAAAGTGATAAGTCTAATAAATGGATTGATGTTATGAAAGATGAGTTAAATTCAATGTCACAAATATATCTGGGACCTCATTGATTTGCCATAAAGATCTAATGGAGTCAGATACAAATAGGTCTTTAAGACCAATCGTAACTCGAATGACAATATTAAATGATATAAATATAGATTTATTGCCAAAGGTTATATTTAAAAAGCTGACGTTGATTTTAAAAATACTTTTTCACTTGTGTTAAAGAAAGATTCAATGAGAATAATCATGACATTAATGACTCAGTTTGATTTAGAATTACATCAAATGAATGTGAAAACTAGCATTCTCAACGGTGATCTCGAGGAGGAAGTTTATATGGATCAACCTAAAGGTTTTTCCATAGAAAGAAAAGGTCACATGGTGTGTAAACTTATGAAATTAATATATGAACTTAAATAAGCTTCTTGACAATGATATATTAAGTTTAGTGATACCATAATATCTTTTGGTTTTTAAGAAAATATTTTTGATCATTGTATCTATCGAAGGATTAGTTTGAGTAAGTTTATGTTTATGTTTCTGTTTCTATATGTTGATGATATTTTATTTGCCGATAATAATTTTAACATGGTATAAGACTAAAGATTTTCTCTCTAAAATTTTGAAATGAAATATATGGGAGAGGCATTTTATGTAATAGGAATTTCAATATTTTGAAATAGATCATAAAGACTAGTAGGGTTGTCTCAAAAAGACTATATTAAAAGAAATTCTTAAGGTATCTACAAGGAGCAAAGGAGTATATATGCTTATATATATATAAAAGATCAAATCCATTAAAAGCAATTGGATATTCGGATTCAGATTTTGCTGGATGTGTTGAAAAAGTCAATATTTGACTATTTGTTTTTACTAGCAAAAGGAGCAATTTCATGGAAAAGTGCTAACTAATCTGTCATTGTTTCATCTACTATGGAAGAAAATTTTGTAGCTTATTTTGAGGCCATAATTTATGACTTGTGGTTGCAAAACTTTATTTCAGGGCTTGGGGTTACCAACACCATTACTATGCCACTGAAATTTATTATAATGATTTTGCAATAGTTTTCTTCTTCAAAAAGGACAAGTACTCTAGAGGTGCTAAATATAGTACATTCAAAGAATGGACTTTGGTTATATTGATGAATTTTTGACAGTTTTGAGCTCAATAAAGTTTCTGATTGGTAATTTTCTTATTTATTATGAATATGCACATGTAATTGTTATTAAATAATTGTCTATAAGAAATTAATGTGAACCTTCATGATATTAATACATCACTTGTGTTACTTGACTTGATAAATTATTAGTGTTGTGGTATATAGAAGAAATTATGTGATGTTGAGTATATGACCGTCATGAATTATGTGGTTTATTATGTTGAAGTAAATTATGAAGATATTAAGAGATTTATTAATACATGCCTAATGTTTACACTATTAAAATAAAGTTTGAAGTATCGAGTCAAGTAAAAGAATGTTACAATGTGGCCGAATTAATGACGGCATTGTGTGTGTATATAATGTGTGTATATATGTATGTAGGTATGTATATTAATATAATGGAAGATTTTATTTAGCATATATTTCCTATTTAATAGTGGAATAAATCTTAATCTTTATTCTAACCATTAGATGGGCAAACCAGATTAAAAGTTATAGATATATAAATTGATCATCTCTCTACTAATTAAGATAACATATTGTTTTTCATCAAGTTTCTCTAACCATAAGAGAGTTAAGAGAGAGAAAGCAATTTTAACAATTGCTTATTCAAGATTCTAAAGTTATATCAATTTTAATTTATGTTATAAAGATCATATATTTTTACATATTTAACTTGGAATAACCAATCCTAAAGTCTTCAAGTTTTTAAGATTTTTCTAATTTAGTGTCCAAGTTTTTTAAATTTTCAATTAAATGATCAACCTTTTAAAACTTGATAGTTCAATTTAAAACCTTAGTTCTTTTAGTAATTTGCTAATTTAACTAACAAAATCTTTCTTATTCATGATATGTAATGTGCTCGTATGAATTTTTTTTTTCTCTCCTTTAGTATTACTATAGCTACTATTTTTTAGGCAAACATTTACATGTCATGAATTGCAAAAATTTCGGTAGTTAAATCAACAAATTATTAGTAAAAATAACTTTTTGAACTGAATTGCTAAAATTTTAAAAGAATGATTACTAAATTAAAAATTTTAAAAATTTAGGCACTAAATTGAAAAACGTTTTAAAAAATGAACATTTCAGGATTGAATATCCCATTTAACTTTTATATCAACTGTCATATCCATCTTCTTGAAAAATTGATAAGACCCAGAGAAGGACCAATTTTTCATTGCCAGGGAAATCCGTCCTAATCCCCTACATAGAGTTCAACTTAGAATGAATTATGAACAAAAATACAAGTCTTAGAACACTGCTAAGAAAACTAAGGTGGCTCTGATCTTCCATTTCCTATCTTATAGGTCAAAACAATGGCTCCAAATCTCCTGATTGTCTCAATTTCCAATGCAACCTCATGGTCGTTGGCCAATGTCCCCTTCATCTTCTGCTAAAGTCAAAAGAAACCTGAGCTAGAAAAATTTTCTAAGACGACTATTTATAGAAGTCAAACGAAAAAATTGATGCCAAGTTACGCTTATTTAAGGGGTGCCAAAACTCTTAAATCCGTTACAACCAAGCACATCTAAGTCTCACCGTTACAGCAAAGCACATAAAGTCAACTGGTACCAGAATCTTAAATCATCAACCAAATAATTTTCTCATCAACCATAAAACCGAGGTCATGCATCCCCTGAACTGATGTGAATATATGAATCACATCTTGATGTCAAGGAGATACCCAATAAAATTAAAACCACTTGACATTACAGATGGTCACCTTAATAACCACAATCCAATATTTTCTGAAAAAG
>JANKOE010000005.1:55245548-55259952 GCA_026284465.1 Erythroxylum citrifolium | reverse complement strand
GTCTGCTTTTCATTTTGTCTTCTTTTTGTTTGTCATCAAAATTCATTCAATCCGTAAAGTCAATTTCGACTTAACACAAGGGAGCAATGATTGTTGCTAGAAGAGAATTATGTTACACATTATACAGACACACTTGAAGGCATGTGGTGGTGGTGAAGCATACTAAATTGAAGAGGAAACTTTTCCAAATATGTGGCATCGACGGTTGGGGCATATAAGTGAAAAGGGAATAAAGTTGTTGGTTAGTAAATCCCTTATCCCAGTCAAAAACTATTTACCCCTTAATCCTTGGGATCATTGTTTGGCAGGAAAGTAGCATAGAGTCTCTTTCGAGAAACGATTTACAAGGAAGACAGAGATATTGAGGTTGGTGCATTCAAATTTCTGTGGCCCTATTAAGGAGGAGTCACTAAGGTAACAAATATTTTGTTACATTCATTGATGATGTTTCGAGGAAGAATTGGGTATATACATTGAGAGCCAAAAGTCAAGTATTTGATATTTTCCAGAAGTTTCGTGTTATGGTAGAAAGAGAAGCTAAAGTGCATGTAAACATATAGGCCCTGTTTGGCAATCAGCTGATAGCTGATAGCTGATAGCTGATTATATCAACTGATTTCACCAGCAGATTGTATTAGCTGTTTGTTAAAGATGTTTGATAAAATTAGTTGTTTAGTATTAGCTATTTATATGTAAAATGACTTATAAGGACATGACTTTAAATATTATAAGAATATGAATATTATATATTTTAATATTTCGATGAATATTCTTATAAGGATTTAGAATTTAAATATTTAATTCTACAAAAATTAGTTTATAACTCTAATAAAAACATAAAGCATATGATAATAATAATAGTAAAAACAACAACAACAGTAATAACAACAATAATAACAAGAATAATAATAATAATAATAATAATAATAATAATAATAATAACAACAACAACAACAACAACAACAACAATAACAATAATAACTAAAGTCAACTTAGAATGAATTATGAACAAAAATACACGTCTTAGAACACTGCTAAGAAAACTAAGCTGGCTCCGATCTTCCATTTCCTATCTTATAGGTCAAAAAAATGGCTCCAAATCTCCTGATTGTCTCAATTTCCAGTGCAACCTCATGGTCATTGGCCAATGTCCCCTTCATCTTCTGCTAAAGTCAAAAGATACCTAAACTAGAAAAATTTTCTAAGACGACTATCTACAGAAGTCAAGTGAAAAAATTGATGCCAAGTTACGCTTATTTAAGGGGTGCCAAAACTCTTAAATCCATTACAACCAAGCACATCTAAGTCTCACCATTACAGCAAAGCACATAAAGTCAACTGGCACCAGAATCTTAAATCATCAACCAAATATTTTTCTGATCAACCATAAAATCGAGTTCATGCATCCCCTGAACTGATGTGAATATATGAATCACATCTTGATGTCAAGGAGATACCCAAGAAAATTAAAACCACTTGACATTACAGATGGTCACCTTAATAACCACAGTCCAATATTTTCTGAAAAAGCCTCCTGATCTAGGTGAAGTATTTTCCTCATACTTTTCAGCAACGAAGCATTTCTAACTAATCAGTATCTGAGGTATAATTAAGACTAGCCAACAACCACAAAAAAGAACAAGGGCCCATCTTATTGAGGATGACCAAGAGAAAATGAGGTCTTTACATCGTAATACAGGTCAAAGAGAAAACAAAGAGTCAGTTTCCATATATGCTCTTGTATTCTGCGGGTGGAGATGCTGGTGCGTCCAACTTTGTAAGAACTTCAGGAACTCCGGCTGTATCCCTTATTATCTGTGTCAAAAGCCAAAGAAAGAATTAGATTTGATGATAATGCTTTTGGTTCCCATCTCTGCATTTCCCTCTGCACAACCTAAAGCAAGCAAGCCAATTCTTTGATTACATTTATTCCACAAGTTAATGCATAAGGGAATGTTGTCAAAAGACATCACGCAAGCATCCTTCTCAAATGAAATCAAGGTAGCTAGAAAAGATGAATTAAAGGAAATAAAACTTTCCCAACTTTGTGACTGCCAAAGGCATCTAAATTTCATTGTCATTACTGAAAAAAACTGCTAAAAACTCTAGATTCCTACAAGCTTTCCCACTGTGCCTAACTCATCAACTAAATTCCATTCTGGATGGCTTAGCGCTCTATATTACAGCACCAAAAAGTGCCCCACAAGATCATTGCAGACATTACTTTGCACCACAAAATCTGAGCACTTCTATTAAACCTTATCACTGTAAATTTCTAGTTCTCCTAATGGTTCCAATCACCAGGGAAAGAATAGGACATCATATGCTGTTAAATTTTGTAAGATTGGACCCAAATAAACTGAGCACATACAAGCCCAAATGAAGTTCCATCCTAAAACCAATTGGTAATAGGAGGAGTAATTCACTAGGCTTATATGCATGCTCAAGGTCGTATATTCTTTCCATGTGGGACAAACTCCCACTTTATATTGTGTAAATAAGTTAATTTTAATAGAAGCGCCAACAGACAGGCATCCAGACAAAGGTTTGTCAAGAGACTCATAACTCTCCTACTGTATTGTGCACTACCACAAACAGATGAAGCACCATCGTGTATTTACATTTTAATCTTTGATTCTTCATATCAAGTTATATAATGACTACCATAGAAATGGTAATTTAACAAGCTTTGAACAAGATTTTTCTTGAAATTCGTAAATGAGATTGCATAGACAAGTACTTGAAGACACCACACATGCAGCTGCATTGATTTACAGGAAATAACGTTTCCTTACAAGTATCTCCTCATCAAGGTAAGAAATCACGAAGAGCCTCTGTAAATTACCAACTGCAAGAATATAAAAAGGGAGGGGAGACACATTATAAAGAATTCAAAATGATAACTCTAAAGAAGTACATGGGAAGAAAAGAAGTGCATGGGAAGAAATGCAAGAAGTTATTGGGAACTCCTCAGAACTTTTAAATTTCTTTCCCAAAACTTTAATGTTCATACTAGGATATTCTTAGGCGGAAACATGTTAAACTAAATCTTTGAGGCCAAAACATTTTAATCATAACATAATTGTTGAAAGAGTACACTTTCTGGAGTATCTGCAACATCTTAAAACGTTAATAGTGGATAACCATCTACATCAGTTACAATAACCACAATATGCCAAGACAATTACTCACAATTAGACATGCATCATAGTCAACTTCAGGATTAGATGTACATGTTTAAGGCCTCCTTTTGATGTTTTATACTCTCTAATTACCCATCCTGAGATGATCATGTCACACAGTATACAGACACAAAAGGATAACAAAAAAACATATGGGGCTTTCCTAGACTTGACTTTTGTTTATGGTAATCTAAATGTGCACATTCTTCATGTTATAGGGCACCAGCATTCGGAACTAAAAATCAGAGAAGTATTTGGTAATAACACCTCAAGGCATGTATTGATGTATAGTTTTCCCCACAATCAGAAAAGACTAGCAGCCACAAAATATACCACAGAAATTCAAATGTCAAGATACAACTACAACTAAATGGGTAACCAAAATGGTTCGTTGATTAAATACCTAAGCATATAAAACTATCAAGCATTAAAATAGGAAAACTAGGATGACTTTGCAATCAGTAATCGTAGTTAACAAAAATTATTCATGCCTAACTACAAAAAAGCATTCAGCTGCACCTCAAAAATATAATGAGGGCAGTTTAGGCCTCAAATAAATCGAGTAAGATAGAGATGAAACGACCAACAAACAACAGAAAGCTTACGTAAAGGAACTTTCACCCCACTGGAAATTGCATCCCTTACAGGCACAGGAAGTTGTTGCATTGTGTTAGCAACCAGAATAAATGCTCCTTTTAGCTGCTCTGGTAAGGTTTCTTTGATAACAGTTGGTGTCTCTAGAACCCCTTCAACATAGTCCTCTTTCATTCGAAGAGGTCCCTCCACAGTTAACCTTGAGGAGAGAACAAATTTGCTTTCTATCTGCATTATGGCAGTAACAATGGCACTCAAAATAAAGCTTTAAAAGCAAATAAAAAAAGCTAAAATGAGCAACATGAACACATTTTGTTGCTAGAAGTTGTGTGCATCAACAAAAACTTAATGCTTGTGGTAATGACAGTTCTGATTGTGAAAATTAGGTTCGGACTAGATGAAGAATGATCCTCAATTTTGAGTATGCCCAATAAGCTGGAAATCATGTAAAGTCAATTACAAGCTACTGCCAGCCCCTCTGTTTTTCTACAGATCAATTGTTCAACATTTCACTAATTACCACAACACAGTCAACCCATGAAAGGTCTCAAAGGAAAGATGATGGTAAAGATAGAAATCACTTAAAACAGAGCACTTATGCAGGCATCCCAAAGAAGAGATAAAATGAACGATAGAGACATACGGAGAAGAGTAGCTTCAGATAGGTGGTAACTTTTGCAATACCATCCTTAATGACCACATCCAATTTGGACAAACTAGCCAAGTTTGATGGAAACCCCCTGCAACAATGCAGGTTGCAAGATTAGAAACTAGAAGCAATGATTAAAAGAAAAAGCAGAGAAGCAATTCAAAGAAAGTAGGACTCACTGAAATGTAAATGTGGGAGCAAATACACCAGAGCCTGCAGAACCAAACCACTGGAAATCCCACCGACCTTTTAGAAATGGTGAGCTGAGAGAAACTAAATAGCATTCAGAAATGAGGTATAGGTATGCATTTAGGAAAAATGCAAAGTGAAGAAACAAAAAGCAGCTACGTGGTTGGTCGAGGAGTGGGATTGAGACGCTCAAGAGCAATTATCCTTTCATTCACCTCAATCCGCTGTATATCTGTGGTTTGTCCAGTAACTAGAGCTGCGAAACCTCCACCATCTTTGAACTGAACCAAATAAATAGTTCATATGACGATCATCATCATCATCGAAGTTTAAAAAAGACAAAAAGTCGAGAGTAAGTGTGGACTTAACAGCGAGAAGCAACGATCTCTTAGCAGAGAGGAGTTGAATCTCCTTGGAATAAAAGTCGGGTGCTCCCGGCTGAAGAGCAATAGACATCATTCTCCGACTACAGGCGCTGCGGTCTGACTTCTTCCAGCCGATCTCAGGCAGCATGGAGGCAGAGTTAGAAGCAGCCATTTGGATACATACGAAACAGAATTCAATTGATTGAGCTTTGAGTGTATCATAACTATATAGTAGGCAGAAACCAGGAAACGCGAAACATAAAGTTATGTCCCTCACGAGCTTTGGATGCGTCTCATCTTCGTAACATAAGGAAAACGGACAAGGTGTGAATGGAGGAGCGGGGTATCGAACCCCGTGCCTCACACGTGCAAAGCTAGCGCTCTACTGTTTGAACCACATCCCCTCTTTGAACCTGCCTGTTCAGAATAATTACAAAAAAGTCCGAACTTGATTTGCGTGTGCTTCTTCTTAGAGGGATTTTGACTGTTTTCTTCTTCTATTTCGAGCTTTTCCCGCCATGGAAGCTATGCAACTCGACTCCCAGAAAACTTTTCATAGGAAGCATTCTACCTACCACTGCTTCGTTAGCTTCTTACTCCTCCCCATTTTGTTCTTTCGTTTTCTTCTTGACTTTAGTTTTACTTCTTTTCTTTGTTGTGTTCCAATGCAGCTCCTTTTATTTTCTACTTTCTTCTTCTTCTTCTTCTTCTTCTTCCTTTTTTTTATTAAAAGGAACTTCTATTCTTTTTGGGATTGATAAAATGGTTAAAAATTAATCAGGATGAGACGTATGAGATTACGAAGGAAATATACGGGGGACAGCAGTACAGCCAAATATATTTTGCTCGTCTTCATATGATGAGAACTCTTCTCTATTCACTTGTTCCCGATTGGAAACCCCATTTTCCTGGTAATTCCTTTCCATCTCGTCTTTTGTGGCATCAATTACAGTTGATTTTTATGTCTTGTATGATTTTCAGTATAATTATGCTTTCTGGAAGCTTTAACTAGACTGGTTTTCCTTTTAAAAGTTTTAATTTTGAGAGTCAATTGAGAATCATTCCGGTAGATTTTTTATGGAGGCCTTTTGGTATTTGCCGGTTGTTTCTTCCATTAGAGGGTTTTTCCATGGTTGCAATTGGCTTTAGGGTTTCAGATTTAACTTCTTTTATCTTGATTCGTAATTTGTAAAACGTTTCTTAAATTTGGCAGTTCAACTCATGTAAGCTCTTAATATCAGCAACATGGGGTTTCTGGTGAAGTTTGTTTTTAAGATGGCACAGTTTTAACTTGTTACCGCTAATTGTTGGTTACCTGACAAGTAAAGTTATTATTGCATTGACAAATGGGTCAGTTACCTCCTTTCCCTTCTTTTGTGAGTGTCAGCATCTAGGTCCTAGGACAGAAATTTTATCGCCCTATTGTGTGGAACCGACAACAATGAAAGTTGTTTGAAACTAGAGATGGTAATGCTATTTTATGTCTTCTTAGCCAAGTCTGTGACTATTCTAATGATTGAAAGACTTTATGTAGTGGAATGTTTGTTATGCATACATGTCTCAAGGGAGGTGGTTGTTCTAGTTCTAAGTTCTATCTGAGTGCTTCTGAAATTACTTACCAGCTTCTATTTTGTAGTTTGCACGGTTTTGGGACTTGAAAAAGACAAGGAATGCATCATTGTTGGAACTCTGTACAAGCACATGAAACTTAAACCCTGCATTCTTGATGAATACTCTAAGGAGGTATTTTGGTCACTAATACTGAACGATTTCTGGCTTCTTATTTCCTTTTATTACATATTTATTGGATTATTGGTGGAAACTCTCAGTTGTGGCAGTAATTCATTTATGAAACCTGTCTATTGTCTACAGAGATCTGCAATACCACTAGTCAAGCCTCACAATTTTATGCATCCAGATGATCATTTGGTCTTGGAAGATGAGAGTGGAAGAGTCAAGCTTAGCAGTGATGTGCTTTCACCTTCAATATATGTCACTGGTATATGATGTTGGTTTTCTTAGTCTTCCTGAACTCTTGGCAAGTACTGGAGGTTTTGAGTTTTTTACAACTTTTAGTCTTGATTCATTGTCATGTTCTGAGTCATTTTGGTTGAAATTTGAAGGATGAATTTTCACACATCTATTTATTTTGGTGGAGTCTACTTTATGGACTTTCTGTAGGATCCTTCCATTTGAGAGGCTTTTATTTATTGACCAAGTGCTTGGGATATCATTGAAATTTATTCTGATTTCCCATACCCAATTTGAGTAAGCATCCTTGATTAGACGTTAAGTTCATTCTTTGGGATACCTTAATCTACACTAGTGCATCACCATGAATGCTGTTATATGTAATTTTGCTGGTGACTAAATTAGTGTCTTTGTTCTTTTTTTGTTTTGGAAATGCATACCATTTACTTTAAGCACGTTGACTTTCATCGATTCACTATATGTAATAGGTGTTGTCGTTGCTGTGCATGGAAAGGAAACTGATGCAGGGGATTTCCTAGTCCTAGATGTCCTTGAAGCTGGCTTAGCACCTCAAGTAGATGTGCCGCTTAATTCAAGTATGCACTTTTTTTTCTTCCTTCTTGATTCATGTTCTCTTTTACCTTGCCATAGAATAAATAGGAAAGTATTCCAAATTGTTCACATACTAATTCTAGAAGGGCACTAATCCACGTAGAAATTGAAAGTTAAATACAGTTAACTGGAAGGAAATTATAATCAGAAGCATTGTGGTATCATGAGTCATGTTAGAATGCCGTCATAAAAATGGTGGACAAAATATATGAATGTAATTTCTCTAGATGAAGCATACAAGTCATAGTAGTGAGTGTTGAAAAAATGATTATAGGGTTCATTGGTCCTAACCCCCTTTGCTTTGTAAAATTATCTAAAACCCCATTGTAGTTTAAAAACTATCACTTAACCCTTTAACTTTCACAATATTATCATGTGACCCCCTACCGTGAACTCTCATAACCCTGTCTTGCGTGAAGGCTCGGTGACCTAACCCTTCGCTATACGCTGTCATCTCTAAGACAAGATGAGACGATTTTGTACACACTAGCCTTACAAGTTGCACAACACCATCTGAACCTCATTGCCCCTGTCTGAACAAAACGGGACCTTCCCATTGCCACTTTCTAAGTGAGCTTCTGTTTTGTTCAGACAGTGGCAATGGTGAGGTCTGATTTTGTTCAAATGACTTCGTCTCAGCTTGCCTTGAACAGTGTTGGAGACGACATTGTACCCTTGTGGTGAGCTAGCAAAAGGCTAGGTTGTCGAGCCTCCATGTAGGATAGGGTTGTGAGAAATGATTTTGTTTATGCTTAAGTGCGTCAGATAGCTTAGCAGGAGTTGACAATAGGGGTTAATGTGATAACATTGTGAAAGTTTAATGGGTCAAGTGATAGCTTTTAAACTACAAGGTTTTTTTGTTTTTGATAATTGTCCAAATCATAGAGGGTCTGGAGCAATTAACCCATGATTTATATTGAAATTATCAATCTCAAGTTGAGGTTTCTTTCTACGCTTGCCTTTTCTTCATATTTTTCGATGGTCATACAGGATTGTAAAGCTCTGCTTAACGAGCTTCCTTTTACCTCATATGCGTTTGTACGAAAACCAGCGAATCAAGTTGCTCATACAATAGCTAGGGCAGCTAATTCTATGCCTGGTTTAGAATGGGGGATATGTCCTCCTTTTTTTCTGTATGATGTTTTAACTATGGATTTCAATAATATGCGCTGAGCGCAATCGTTCTATCAAAAAAAAAAAGTTGAGGTTTCTTTCTAGAGAGGTCTTGATCGTCAATTCAAATTCTGCAACTTACCTTTTGTATTACTTCAATGTTTCTACTACTGTTTGATTTTATGTATTTATAGCCATTTTTGAATATATTTATATGCCACTGAACAGGAGAAGATAAGTATGTTGTTTTTGTTTCTGGGCTTAGTGTCGGCAACAATGCATCTAACCCTCTTCAGTATCAGCTTCTTGTTGATCATATTACTGGCCATCTGGGGGATGAAAAGGTTTGTGCAGTTTCTTTCTCATTATGCAAGCTTTTTTCTTCTTCTGTTGTAGCCATCTATTATATACTGCATTTTACTCATCAACTTCTCAGGAGCAAGGGAGTGCAGCAGAAATTGTTCATGTTGTGGTTGCAGGAAATTCTGTGCAAATTCCTGCTGGACTTCTTAATGGACAGGTGACTACTTAGTACTTGTTATCTCCTTTAATTCATCAGTTCTGAAGAAGTACTTTCTATGAAATTTATTCCTGTTTATGTTTCATATTGTTTCTCAAAGTGCTCAAACTTGGAAAGGTTTGTTAGAGAAGTCCTTTCACATGCTATGTTTTCCAGCTGGCATTGATTATTTTGGGGCAGTGAAATTGTTGGGCTTGCTTCTGAAGACTTTAGTTTTCCATGACCTTTCTTCCTTTATATGAAAGCAATTTTCTTTTTTATTTTCAGAATTTGACTTCAAAGGAGCAAACAAGACTGTCTGAACCAATCATAGAGCTTGACATATTGTTGACTCAGGTTGTTTTGTGGTGTTGATTGGTGTCTTTGAGCCGGCTCCTTTCATGTCGTCTAACTTCTATTTTGTTTCAGTTCTTAATTAGAGCCATGTTACTAACATTCTGTTTAGATCGCTGCAGGTGTGCCCGTAGATATCATGCCAGGTTCTAATGACCCTGCAAACTTTTCTTTGCCTCAGCAGGTTTGCATTTTCTTAGATTTTTTTTTGAGAATGTACAAAATTTCATGTTATTTATTCTTCTTTTTTAATCTAAGCTCCTTTCTCTTGCAGCCTTTGAATAGATGCCTTCTCCCAGGATCAGCAACTTATAACACTTTCAGATCATGTACAAATCCCCATTGGTTTGAGCTTGATAATATCAGGTGAAATATTAATGGAATAGATTGTTTGACAATATGTTTCTATGATCCTGAGACATTGACAGCATACGACTTCGAATTTTTCAGGTTTCTTGGAACATCAGGTCAAAATATTGATGATCTTTCAATATATTCCGATGCAGATGATAAGCTTGATTTTATGGAAAGAACACTGAAGTGGAGGCATTTGGCACCAACAGCACCTAATACATTGGGTAATTCTTTAACTAGTTTTGTTGGAGATCCTAGGTAAATTCTGTATTATTTAAGAGATGGAACTGTATGTAACTTTGGTTTTGTTTTCTTCAAGTTGTGTTTATGAATGGCCCCATTTTTTCAGGTTGTTATCCTTTCATCGACAAAGATCCTTTCCTTATTGAGAGCTGTCCCCATGTTTATTTTGCTGGCAATCAGGATAAATATGGAACACGCCTCGTCACAGGTATTGTTATTTTAACCTTATAGATATTCGGTTGGTTAAGCTCTTGTCATGATGGTTGCAGTTTGTTTTTGTGTCTTGTTTGCATTGTAAGTTGAAATGAAAAGATTGGCATTCAGAAAGGCATTTATGTTTCTTCATGATGCTGTGTTTTGTTTTCTGTCATGGTACCCTGGGAATGTTTGTTTATGGTAATTTGAAAATGCAGGTTCAGAAGGGCAGGTGGTAAGAATTATTTCAATTCCTAAATTCTCTGAAACTGGAATTGCTGTTGTGGTGAGTTCTCTACCTTCTGTGTAAGTGTCTGAATTGACTTAGAAATGTTTAAGATAAATGACATTAAATACTTGCAGACATAAAAACATTTGTGTCCATGACTTTCGCTAATAATGTGAATCATTATTGCATAGGAGTTAAAAAAGTTCTGGATAGGAGATGGCATTTGGTGAACAACATGCTTGCTAATTTTCTATAAAATTATTTTCTACAAAAATAGGACAGGAGGCACATGATATCTGTTTTAATGTACATGTATAATTAATTTTTCTTTAACTTGCAATAGTTATTGTGTTATGCAGTGAGATCATTGTCTAAAGAAAGAGAAGTGATAAGAGTATGAAAAACAAGATGTATATCCTTAAAGTTTGTTGCTTTCAGATTTTTCCTACCTTTTAGTTGGGAAACTTAGAAAACATATTTATGATAAAAGATTGTTCTTTTCAGATTTCCCTTAATTTTGGCCAGAAAACTTCAAAATTATTATTTCAGCACAAAAATAAAATATATAAATAATCTAGTCATTTTGTAGATTAAAGGCACATCCTGCCAAAAAAATTTTTTTGAAATATGCTCTCATTGTCACTTTTTTGAAGAAAAGGATCAAGACTTGAATATGTGATGTCACTAAGTGGTGAAAACAGATGAACACTTTTGCATGGTCTGTTCTTTTCAACCGTTCCTTATTATTCACTAATTGGTTCTCAATTCTACTTTCTTCTTTTTTTGTAGCTTAACATGAGGAATCTTGAGTGCCACACTCTCACCTTTGGGACTTCAATCTAGCTCCGGTAATGTTGGTATTTGACATTGTTTACAGCTATGAAACTGCTTCAGTTCTCCATATTAATTGAATCATGGGTTTCCATATGGAGCATTATGTACCTAAACCGATGCGGTAGAAGAACAGTAGTTTTGATCCCTCTGATCAGTTAAATAGGAAGCACATAATAACAGTTTGCACCTCCTGTTTCTTCTGTATTTTTTGTTGTTTACTCAAGTCAATTTATTTGGTTTTCTGGGCTTGACAAGTTAACCGAGCCTTTACTGTTTTCAGAAGATATTATTTTATATAAAATGAGATTTGAACTAACAAATGATTGTATTGCATTAGAATTCCTCAGAAAGTAGAAGGATGTTGGAAAGCAGTAAATGGCAAAGGATTTATTGCAGTAATTCCATGATGGTATTCGGATGGTGGCTGCAACGGAAGACTAGTATCATCCGAAGATTGTGATGTTAGTTTAATTCTCTGGTGATCTATGTAGGACAAAATGAACGTGAGGAAATTGATTCAGTATTTTTAACTCTCCTGAATTTTGTAAATTTGTGTATTGACGATTCCATCGGATCATATTGTGTGATTCCGATTTTAGGAAGCTGGTAATCATTTGACTGCGACCACTTTTGCGAACAGAACTGATATCAGCTGTGTGTGATTTTGTCTGAAGAGTCGTATATGGGACTTTCTTAGATAGGCATGTAATTCAGAAAAGATTTTTGGGTCCTGAGTCCTCAATCTGATATTTGATGCAGAGTCATACTTGTACCTGGAGAACAAACAGTGTGCATTAAGATTTCTTAATGGGATTCACTGACTTTTTTGGTATCATAAAGGGAAAGAAGTGAAAAAAAAAAAGAATAGAAGAAAACTACCTCCTCATTTTGGTAGGAAATTGAGAATCACTCTCCACTATAAAGGTGGTGAGAAGCTGCTAAGAAGGAAGAGGATGAAATTTGTAGACGAACAATGAAAGGTTGAAAATTTTATAAAAATAAAATACCGTCACCATTTTTCCTTGTTCAAGACAAACTTAAATAGTCTCCCTTTATCAATTCTAAAGGGATTATTATTGGTAGACATTAACGTTTTATGATGTTATTGTCTTTTTTATTTTATTTTATGGACTTAATTAATTCATCAATACACCTGATTACTTGTCTGTAAATCTTGATTCTTCTTCTTCCACCATTGCTCCCATTCTTAGAGTTTTCACTGATGAGTAGACTATATATTTTTGTAAGCATTCTTCCTTCCCTCTTTCTAATTATTATTTGCTTATTATTCATGTATTTACATTCTCACTTCTCTTCTAAAATTGCAATTGAAGTTTTTAAGCTTGTTCCTTTTTTTTCTGGTTAATAAAAAGTTTAGTTATTCAGGTGAGATAAAAGAAAAGATTTGGACATGTAAATTTTTATTGTCTTTTACAAGGCCATTTGATCTGTAAAATATATTAGTATAATCCATAACATGTCTGCAAATGATGAATTTTGTTATATAGAATTCGAATAGAACTCTGTTAGCTAAGATCACATGTTATTTTTATCGGATTATATCACACTAACATCCCTATCCAACTAGGACTCTATCTAGGAGTAAGCTATATCATAACTAATAAGATAAAAGATTACATCTATCTAGGAATGATCTATTCATATTTACAAAGATCCCCACTATTTTTAGATGATCCTCCACATAGGCTTTATCTCTTAGAGCTAATGTTTATCCCTTGTGATCTTATCCGCCACATCATTCAAGATCTCTTCATAATCTCTATCAATTGATGATGAGTCATCCAAACTTAAAGTCTATCATCGCACATTGGTCTGGTCTAATGCTTTCCCATGTCAAGTCCATTAGTCATAGTCTATTCATTTGAGCATATACTAAGTCCTTAGTCCATCAAGAACTCAACCTTAGCTAAGTCAATTCATACAAAGTCCGAAACTCTACCAAAACTTGCACCAAACTTGATCTAACTTGCTAAGTCATCTTGGAACTCCCATATGCCATCGTCATGCGTGGGATCCAACTAACCTTCTACTCAATGTCCATCTCAAGCCTTCTTTTGGTCTCACATCCGAATCTTGCATCTCGTCGAAGATTTTTGCCAATGTTTACCAATGTATGTCAACGCCTGACATTGCCCTTTTTTCTTGCCTACTCCCAAAGTCTTTGTCTTGTTTTGTCATCCTGAGTGTTAAACATTGGTGAAGGTTCGCCAATGCCTGCACAATTATGCTATTAGGACTTAGGGGTCTAACAAATCAACTATATCAGAAGAACTTGACGCCCTCGTCGAAATAATTTGTGGACACTCCTTCAAATGTGGTTTTCCTTAAGACTCCTTAGCCATTGTCATATCTCCTATGTACCATACTCCCTCTTTGTCGAGTTTATCCTTGCTTTTATTTGAACGCTCCTTCACAAGGTCTATTACACCCAACATAGCATAACTATTGAGGTAAACTTTTTCCGTCAAGTCATCCTCTCCTTCTCTTTAATCCTTCGTAACCATGGAATTTATTTTCTCCTTATACACCTTTAGTTTGGGCATTTACGAGCAAAGTGTGATCCTTCAAAAATGAAACAAGCAATATCCCGTTTTGCATATTTATTGGACTTACATTGAGAAGATTCACATACTCCTTGCCTTTCTACGAGTCATTCAGTGTCCCACCATTCTTCTTGTCTTCATTGCTAGTTCGAATTGGTGGTGGCATCTAAAGTTCATCAAAGCATTTGCAGCCATTATTGCGTTTGGGAGGTTTTTTGTCGGACCCCGAACCCGAAGCCCGACTGGCCTGGGTGGTGAGCCCTGGCTGATGGCCCGCACTCGGGACCGCTGGCTGGCTGAAAACTTCATCTGATACCTGACACTGGCTATTGACTCACTTTGGTGGTGAGCATGCACTGACTGATACACTTGTCCCTGACTGCTCTTGATAATTTCAAGAATATCAACTTTTTAAATCATGTCCGTTAAACGGACTTGAGTGTCCGTTAAACGGACA
>JANKOE010000005.1:55086298-55112424 GCA_026284465.1 Erythroxylum citrifolium | reverse complement strand
AAATGGAGTTATGAACTTACCATTAAATGGTTTAATGGTTATCTTTTAATGTTAGCATGTAACCTATTAGCATTGATTGGATTAAAGAAGAAAGATGTACATTGGATGGACCATCTTCCTTCTTACATCATCAAAAACTGAAATTAACATGATAATATTAGGTGATTGGACTTTTCATATAGCCATCTTAAAACAAATGAGAAGAGTCTCATTTAATGGCTTCTTTATGTTTGATTAAAGAAAGGTGTGATGCATTGGATGCTTCCCCTCTTCTCTTTTATCATGCATAACCGAAATTAGGAGAGGTAAGAAAAGGTTCTTGCATTGTTTTTTTGACCAACTCTCTCCTCTCACCTATGCATGGCCGAAACTTAGTATGAGAGGTGTCTCATTGTTTCCTTCTTTCTTCTAAGACAATATTCCTCCAAAGTGTTTCTTCTCCTTTCCCACCAAAGGATTTTGTTAACTAAGTTGTCCTAGGAGAACAAGAGGTAAATCAAATTGGTTGAGGATACAACAACAAGGAGAAGATAAATTGATAAAGGAAAAGATTCAAAAGCAAGGCTTTGGATACAAGAAGAAGGAGAGGATAGCGCAGCGAGGAATTAAAGCTATAGCAAAGGAGTCGGTAATATCACTATCTTGTTTATATTTACTATTATCCTTATACCATATCATGTATGGATTGGCATGATGATTTGGATATATTGCTTCCGCTACAAATATGATTTCTAAAAAGTTTTGAAATCTATCGGTTCTCCAAATATAACATGTTTTCTTTTTTCGATCCAACACAACTCTCTTGCAAGATTAAAGTATCTTGGACTGATAATGCCACAAAATACATAGATACAAAATTCATCAATTTCCTTAATCGAAAAGGGAACATCATTTAAAGATTATATCTAAATACATCTCAACAAAATATGTGGTATCAGAGCCAGGTTTCGATCCTGGGACCTGTGGGTTATGGGCCCACCACACTTCGTGTCCGTTTAACGGACATGTTTGGGTAAAACAGTACCCAAGCCCAGTTCATGTCCGTTTAACGGACACTCATGTCCGTTTAACGAATATGGGTTCAAAGGTTAAATTTTTGAGATTTTCAGAAAACAGTCAGGTTTAAGTTTTAATCAGTGTAAGCTCACCACCAAAGTGAGTTAGCAGTAAGTGTCAACTTTAGTAATAGTATTTTAGCCAGCAACCAGCGTCTCGGGAATGGGCCATCAGTCAGGGCTCACCACCCGGGACCGCCAGGCTCCGGGAACGGGGTCCGACAAAATAGTTGGGCCAAATGAAAACATAGACATATTCTTGACATTGTTTAAGCCTTTCTTATATCATCTTCTTATCTTGAAACCCTTTATGGATAAGCAGCCTTTATTATTGTTTATACTATCATTTGAGATTCCCTCTCATATTATAGATAGTATTTATCTCTATGAGCACTTTCAATTGTGCTCCTGACTATTAGTCTCTTAAATTTTGATGTGTATACTTTGTTTTATTACAACCTCATAAACACACCAAATTATAACCTGGAGCATGTATCTTGTTTTCTAGGGTATGACATAAAGCATAAAGGATATAAATGTTGGGAACCATTATCTCAAAGACTTTGAATCTTTCGACTTGTCAATTTTGGGAACATTAAATGTATTCAACAATATCAAAATTCTAAGTCAGCGAACCCTCAAAAAAAATTTATGACTTTATCATACCTTTGTTCCTAATATTTTTTTTGTAGGTTCGTCTTACAACTCCAATAGCTTAATACAACCAATGCCTAATTTTATTGTATCTTCTCCAGATCTGCCACTTTCACCAAATAACTCTTCCTCTTCCATTCATTCACCATAATCTACTGATCCTCTTAAGTAAGCCAACCATTTATTCTTCTTAAAGACTTCTATGTTTATTCTACTATTGTCTCTCTACATGAAACTCACACCTATTAAAAGGCTAGCTCTAACCCTTTCTGGCAGCAAACAATGGTGGAAAAATTACAGGCTCTCTCTAACACCAACACTTGGTACTTAATTGACCTACCTCTAGATAAGTCTATTATTGCCTGTAAATGGGCTTATAAATTAAGACTTGAACTGATGGATCAGTCAAAAGATACAAAGCATAGTTGGTTGCAAAGGGATATACTCAAGAATATAGAATTGACTATGAGGAGATCCTTGCTCCAGTTACTCGCCTGACTTTAGTCCACAATCTTATTGTAGTAACAGCTAGCAAGCATTGAAAATTGTTTCAGATGGATGTCAAAAATGGTTTTCTTAATGGTGATCTTTATGAAGAAGTATATATGTAACCTCCACCTGGTTATGCTCATCCACCTAATAAAGTTTATGGCCTTTGTAAACTCTTATATGGTTTTAAGCAAGCTCTTTGATTATGGTTTGTTAAATTCAACTCCACCATAAACCATCTGCATTTTGTCCAGCTCTTATGATCATGCTTTATTTATCTGAAAAATAAATCAAGGGTGCACTCTTCTCCTTTTATATGTTAATGACATGATAATAACTAACGATGACACTAAGGGGATCACTACTCTCAAATCTTATCTTCATCAACAATTTGAAATGAAAGATTTAGGTCCTATGATTGGTCTTGATGTATCTTTTGATGATTCAGGCTACTACTTACCTCAAGCCAAGTATGCTACTGATCTTATTTCTCGTTCTAGTCTTATTCACATTAAGATTGCTAGCACTTTACTCAATTCTAATGATCATATTTCTGTCACTAATGGAACTCCTCTGAGTGATGGTACACTTTGTTGATAACTAGTTAGTAGTCTTATAAATTTTACTATCACTAGTCTAAGTATTACTCATGTTGTTCACATTATCAATCAGTTCATGTCTACACCTCGTATGACTTACTTTTATGTTGTTCTTCATATCCTTTAGTATATTTGAGGCACCTTGTTTCATGGGCTTCACTTCAGTTATTCATCTTCATTCAACTTACGTACATATTCTGATGTCGACTGGGCTGGAGACCTAACTGATCGTTGATCTACTACTGGCTTTCTTTCTTGGCACATTTCTTATTTCTTAACGTAGCAAGAAGCAAACGATTGTCTATCGCTCAAGCACTGAAGCAAAATACTAATCCCTAGCTGACACTACCTTTGAACTATTATGGTTATGATGGTTACTTTATGACATCAGTGTCTCCTTTTCTTTAGCAGTTCCTCTCTTTTGTGATAATCATAATGCCATGTAGATTGCTCGTAATGATGTCTTTTATAAAAAGACTAAATATATCAAGATCGATTGGCATCTTATGCGTTATCATATGCTTTAAGGAATCATAACTTGTCTTAATCTCATGACAAGCACAAATTGTCAACCTTTTTACCAAATCACACCCGCCTTGTTGGGTTCGGGCTTCATTCCCCAATCCTGAGGAACCCTCCGTGGGGAGATCGGGAGGGATCGTGTGAGAGACGCGTTTAAATCACCCAACTGGTGAGAAATTTCAGCGTCAGCATTGGCGGGTTTGCCACAGCAAAGTCACCCAAATCTACCGTAGAAAACCCTTCGAGAAAGGTTCGTCGCGATGTACTCTAGGTCTCGCCGCGACGAAACCTTCAGACAAAACCCAGACCACCAACATTCAACAATACAAACATACAAACATTTCCTTTAACATCACACAATACCCTATTCCATTTCTAAAAACAATTCCCAATCTCAACTAAGAAGATAAACATAAACATACACAAAAGATCTTTTTCAAGTCTTGATTTCATTACAAAAGCCACACCGTTGGCTTAATGCAAAAATAAAAAAAAAAACGAATGCGCATGATACAATTGAATGCTTATGTTGACATGCTTATAATGCTATCCAAACGTAGTCGAACTAACTTAATTACTAAATGTAGCTTTCTTGGAGTTTGTCCAATTGCCTTGCAAGGATCGCTATCCTTCTCGTTTTGCACCTGAGGAGTGAAAATGATGGGATGAGCTGCAAAGCTCAGTGGTTTATATATTTATAGCCATCGGTAATTAGTCGCAAATTCTAGCATATATATATATATGTATATACTCCATCTCATGTATGTCTAGCAATTCCATCAATTCCACAATTCTAATTCAAATCTTCATAGTTCAATATATTATCAAAACATAAAACATATCAAGTGTAATCAATCATCAAAACATGGCACTCAAATTTTGCATCATAGCTTAACAAATCAAAATGCGAATGCACAAATAAATGACTCTAGAGTTACGTGGAACAAAACGGATAAACCGAAGTTTATACCGTGAACAAAACGAGACTGAATCCTTAGGATCTCGTGGCCTCAAGTGGGCAACCGAGAGAAGGCTATGGTCAACGTGCACGTGACTAACGAAACGTTCCTTTCTATTTTAATGTAATGTAAGCATACGCACATAGGTAAGAATTTTCCCAATCACACAACAACTATAAATACACTACCCACCTATTTACTTGTAAAATCCAAGTTAAGCTTGCCTTTTCTCTTACTTTTGGATTGTCATTCCTTGGTCTCCTTCAAACAACCAAGATTCATTTAACCTAACATTCAATAAAATCCATAAGCTCTAAGAAATTGCAAATAATAACAAATTAAGCTTGGACTAAGACTACCCATAGTCCTTCTAGGTTAGAAAAACCAAAACCTAGTTTAGAAATTCATAAAAATCTATCTAGGGTTTCTCTTCTTTCTTCCTACACAACTCATCTCTCTCACAAATCCCTTTTGTTTTTCTACTAAGCAAGAGGAAAGATGATACTTACCTTAGGTTTAGCCCAAATCTTCTTCTTTCTCCTTTTTCCCTAGCTTCCACGCACTCTTCTTTCCTTTCTCCTCTCGTCTGATGACTTTCTCTTCTCCTTTCTAACTTTCCACGTTTTTCTCTTCTTCCTTCTTTTTAATTCAAGACAACATTTTACTTGCTCTTCCCATTTTACCTCTCATTTACCTTGTCTTTCCCATTTCGCCCCTTTATATCTATTAAAACTAACATCTTATACTTCTAACTCCTTAGCTAAAGCCTTATCAGGTAAATGAAGAAATTTGATAACACTTTTTTCTAGAAAAATGTTCCCCATTATCTTAAGTTTCTAATAACACTAAAATCATTTAATTTGGTCTAGTAATCTAAAAGTTATACCCCAAATATTTTCGGACTGTTTTTATACTGAACTAGCATTCTATGCTCAAATTCCGTCCAAAACTTTAAACTCTTAGAGACTGAATTAAAACTCGATTTCATCAGACAATTTGTAGTCCTATGTCTCTAGTTTACTCCAAATTAAAAATCATCTCATTTGGATCACTACAGAAAAAGTTATTTCCAAAATACCAAAACATGTTCAGTATAGAGAAAAGTTCGTCACGACGAACTCCTCCAGAGAGGAATTTTTTGCACAAATTTCACAAGTTCGCCACGGCAAAACCTAGAGTTGGCCATGGCAAACTTTACCCGAGAGGAATCCTAGCCAAATCCTTCATGTTCGTTGTGGTGAAGCAAGGAGTTTGCCGTGGTGAATTTCCACATAAGCAAACCCAGTTTTCCAAATTCAGGTCAGATTATGAGGTTTTTATAGACAGAATTTGAATTCAACGTCTCATGAAAAATGTAGCCATACGTCTCTAGTTTAATCCTAATCAAGAATTATCTCATTTGGATAACTAGAGAAAAAGTTATGGCTAAAAGACTGAAGCATACTCAGTAAACATTTTCTAGTCAATTATCTTCAAATTTTCCGGATTTTACACCTAACATAACTTATACAATATCACTTTTTCTACTTCATTTACTCCTCATTCTCAACTCCATTTCAACTCAATAACATTCACAAACCAATTCATGATCTATACTTGATCATTAACCCTAAACAAAACATATACATATTCCCATTCTTCAACAAACTTCTGCACTCATCCTAATAACATTATGTGGATCATCCAACTTCCAAAACATCTCTATAACAATTTGTGGGTCATTAATGATCATTTACAATTTCAAAAACAAGACATTTACATCACCCACAACACATACATGAAAATTACATAATCAAGTAATCAATCTTCATTTTCGCTTCCATTTTACTTATAACTATCACCTTAATTCTTCCCATTTCATAATCTCTTATCCATCAAAACACCAAAACAAAACATGAATCTATCCACATTTCTCATTTAATAATTCCAACTTCCAAGACAGCTTAGGGTCCAACACGCCTTGACGTTTTCAAGATCATCTCTCCAAACACAAGTTATTATCTTCAATATCACCTTGAGTTTAAGGGGGGATATTAACATAATTTTTGAAAGTCGACATCAACACATATTTAACCTTTATTTTCTCCTAGAATCATGTACATTCTTACCATGTAATTATTTAGTTGATTTGCTTCTTTGGTTGGAGTCATCTAAAATGTATAAATAGATAGATGTACATATCATTAAACATAAACAGAAATACATAAAGCATTTATTCATTTCTTCTTTGTTCTCCATTTCTATAAATAATAATATAATGTCTTCTAAATATGAATATTGATGAGTTCACCATATGATCTCCCACCTTCTAAGTGTATTACATAACAACCCGTTAAAATTAAAAATTAAGGTCGTTTGGTTTCGCTTATATTTTTCTATTCTAGTTTTTAGTTTGTATTTCCTATTTTTTCTATTTTTTAATAAAAGTAAAAATATGTTTAGTTGTTAACATCTAATAACTACATATTATGTAAAACTTAAAGATAAATTATTTTTATAAATAAATAAATAAAATTAATTTTATTTTAATCTCTTATACAATGTTTATTAAAAGTTATCAGCAAAATTCACTATATTTTATTGAAATAAATAATTTAATAATTAAATTTTATTTAATATTTATTTTAACGTATTTTTAATTATTAAAACATTTTATTTAAAATTTTTATTTTTGCAGAAATTTTAATTTTAAATTATATTTATTAATAATTATTAAATTAAAGTTATTTCATTTTAAAAGTTAAAAATAATTATAAAATTGATTTAATAACTAATAATTATTATTAATAATTAATATTAAATATTAAATATATAATATTGAATTCATACTTCTTATTAATAATTAATATTACATAAATATATATTTAGTTGATAGTAAATCATATTATAAAATTTTTATAGTTTTCATAATTTATGAAAATTGGAAGAAACTAAAACTAAAAATATAAAACACAAACTTAAATAAAAATAAGTTTTTAGTTTTAGTTCTGATTTTCATTTTCTTTTTTAGTTTTTCTTTTTCTTTCCAATAAAAATAAAAACATCTTTGATTATTAATGTTAGTTATATTTTGATAACTAATAATAATTACATATTAGATAAAACTTAAAGATTAATTATTTTAGACTATTTATGTTTTTAATTTTGGTTTCTTATAAGGTAATTTTCGTTTTTTATTTATGTTCTTTTCATAATCTGATTTATTAATAACTAAATATATATTATTTAATTATTTAATAATATTAGTTATTAATAAGAATTATGAATAATTTAATTTAATATTATATTTAATTAATTAAAAAAGTTGAAATGTTTCAATTGTGTATATTGAAGATGATACTATACAGCAGATGCGTACAGATATTTATAGTACAAGCGCTAAAATCATAACCAACAAATCTAATCTTATCTCTAATGAATCTGATTATGATCAGATCATAACAAACATGATCAACTACATTTGTAACTAACTACCCGTTCTCCTAACACCCCCCTTTAAGTTGAATAGGGTGGTCGTGGAGCAACTTGAAGCTTGTCTCTGAGAGATAAAAATCTGAAAGTGGATAATGGCTTGGTGAAGATGTCAGCAACCTGATTAGTAGAGGAAATGTACTGAACTGTGAGTAGTCGTTGACTAACCTGTTTACGAACAAAATGGAAGTCGACCTCGACATGCTTGGTCCTGGCTTTGAAACAAGGATTGGCAGCCAAGTAAGAAGCACCAACATTATCATATCGTAGGATTGTGAATGGGCTGTCCCAATTCCTTCAAAAGTGATCGTAACCAAATGAGCTCTGCGGTAGTGTTTGGCAACAGACCTATATTCAGCCTCAGTGGAAGAACGAGCAACAGTAGGCTGCTTTTTAGCAGAACAAGCAATCAAATTATTACCGAGATAAATAGCATAGCCTCCTGTAGAACGACGATCATCCCTAGTGCCTGCCCAATCTACATCACAAAAGGCTTGAAGATGAGCAGTGGAAGATGGGGTGATGAGTAATCCTTGAGCTAGGGTGTCTTTAATGTAACAAAGCACATGCTTGCAGGCCTGCCAATGAAGAGTAGTGGGAGAGGAAAGAAACTGAAAAAGCTTATTAACAGTATAAGCGATATCTGGACGAGTCATTCAAGCATATTGGAGAGCACCAATGGTCTGCCTGTAAAGATGTGGATCAAATTCTCCCATCATGAATAGAGAGAAGAGTAGAAGTAGCCATGGGACTATGAATCGGTTTAACACCATCCATCATCTTCTTACGTAACAGGTCTTGCAAATATTTTTGCTGGGATAAAATAATTCCAGCCTTAGTGTAAAGAACCTCAAGACCAAGAAAATAGTGCAATTTACCAAGATCACGAAGCTTGAATTCTTGAGAAAGTTGTTGAGTACAAGCACAAATAAGCTCAGAGTCGCTGCTAGTGATAATAATATCATCAACATAAACCAAAATATACAGAACATGGGTGGCAGAATGCTTGATAAACAAAGAACTGTCTGCATGAGAATCTACAAAGCCAATAGATAATAAAAACAGTTGAGTCGATGGTACCAAGCACGAGGGGCCTATTTGAGACCACAGATAGACTTTTGCAACTTACACACAAAACTGGGGCAACGAGAATCAACAAAACTAGGGGGTTGATGCATATAAGCATCCTCCTGTAGACAACCATTAAGAAATGCATTGGAAATGTCAAGTTGAGAGAGTGACCAGCCCTTTGAGATAGCAAGAGAAACAAAATCCAAACAGTAGTGGCTTTAACCACAGGACTGAATGTAGTATCATAATCAATGCCTTTCTCCTAACTATACCCTTGTGCAACTAATCGGGCTTTGTGTCATTCAACAGTGCCATCGGAATTGTGCTTAATACGATATACCCACTTGCAACCCACAATATTGGTAGAGGTTGGAGGGGGAACCAAAGTTCAGGTACCATGCTTGATCAAAGTTGAGATCTCATCATGCATGGCTTGCTGCCATTCTTTCTGCTTCACAGCTTTGCTAAAACAAGAGGGCGCAACTGAAGAGGAGCTGACATGAGCAGAGTATAAAACCTTCTTCTTAGGATTTGAACAAAGCGTCATAGGATAAGTCCTGATTGGGATGGGTATAGGAGGCTGATCGTGGACTGCTGGAATGGAATATGCATGACTGGGACCAACAGGTTGAGGTGACGAGGAATGAGAGGCACCTGAAGTGACGTTGCAGGCTGTGGGATTGCTGTTGTAATGGCTAGAGCATAGGCTTCGTGAGAAGAAGATATAGAACCCAAGAGTGAAGAACGTTGATGCTGCTTCTCTTTATAAAGAAATCTCCCTTCATCAAACCGAACATGTCGACTAACATAAAGTCTATTTGTGGCAAGATCAAAACAGTGATAGCCCAAATGATAAGAAGAGTAACCGAGAAAGACATAAGCAGTGGTTCGATAAGAAAACTTATGATTATTGTAAGGACAAAGAAGAGGATATATGGTGCAACCAAAGACTCGTAGAAAAGAGTAATCTAGTGGTTTATGAAAAAGTATTTCAAAGGGACTAAGATTGTTCAAAGTCTGTGTAGGCAAGCTATTAACAAGATAAGCAGCATTATTAAAAGCGAAAGACCATAAACGCAAAAAAACCCTAGAATGTGCTAGTAAAGTAAAGCCTATGTCTACTAAATGTCGTATTTTTCGTTCGACAACACCATTCTGTTCGTGGGTATGTGGACAAGCAATTCTATGATGAATACCCAAAGATTTTAAATGTTGAGATTAAAGTCTAAATTCGCCTCCCCAGTTAGATTGAATATTCATGACTTTAGTGTCAAACTGACGTTATACTAATTTCAACCATTCAACAAAAATAGAAAGGACGCAACTTTTCTGTTTTAATGGATATAACCTTGAAAATTTACTAAAGTCATCATCCAAAAGAAGAAAATAGCGATGACCAGAAAATGATAACCAATTTAAGAGGTTTACTAGAAACACTATTAGTAAGAGAAAGAGAAAGCCTACTTTGCTTCTGTAAACAACAAGCCTCACACTACTGATGAGAAGTCTTTATTAATGAAGAACCTGGTAAATTAAAACGATGAAGGATGGAAACCACCGAAGAGTGCTGAGGATGCCTAAGTCGCGAGTGCCAATCAATACTATGTCTCCTTGCAGCAGTCATAGCTTGATGATTCAGCTTCTGTAAAGCAATCCCAGGCAGCCTGTAGAGTCCATCTTCAGTAGGTCCCTCAAAGAGTCTTGCCTCAGTTGCCTGATCCTTCACAACGAAACCATCACCATAAAATTTGAAATAACAATGGTTGTCTCTTGCAAATTTATTAACAGATAACAATGAATCTTGCAAATGTGGAACATGTCAGATATTTTTCAATTTGTACTGTTTGTTATTAAAAAGAAGAGTAGATTACCCAATTCGTTTGGTGTAATAAGACACAATAGAGATGGAATTCCTTGAATTTTTCAGCATAATTTCATGGGAAATGAGTTGTCCACACAACTCTGAAAAAGATAAGCCATCAACTTTGCTGCTGACAACAAGTACTGGATGAAAATTGGATGGTAATAACCTGCAAATGTTTGCAATAAGTTCTGCTGTTCCCATCGGTGTGCCAGCGGCTGCAAGCTCATCGACTATGAGCTTTGCCTCCTTAAGAAAATCTCCCATGGACTTATCATCAAAGCTAAGATTTTGTAACGTAAGATGTAATTGAACTTGTTTAGCAGCTGAACTAGAACCAAAAGTGTTCTGAAATGTTTGCCATATAATATGAGCAGTGTGAAATCCAACCACATAAGGAAAAACCTCTTCTGTGAGAGATGAAAGAATCCAACTGATGAGCAGTTGGTCTCATTGAACCCATTGAATGTGAGCAGGGTTGATTTCGATCTCGTTGGTGCCAGGATTGGAAAGTTGACGAGGTAGTTCAGGGCTTGAGCCATCAATGTGACTACTGAGATTGTAACATTTCAAAATAGGGGTGAACTGAGTTTTTAAAGTGAGAAAATTGGTTGATTTGAGCTTGATGGAGAATGTGTGTTATGTATGTCATATGGTTGGTGTGATAATTAAAACAGTGTCTGTTTTTTGAGGAGAACGAGGAGAACCAAAGGTAGCAAAAGTGGAAGAGGAGTGAGCCATTTGTTAAGCTCTGATACCAAGTTGAAATGTTTGAATTGTATACATTAAAGATGATATTATACAGCAGATGTGTACAGATATTTATAGTACAAGCACTAAAATCTTAACCAACAAATTTAATCTTAACTCTAACTAATCTGATTATGATCAGATCAACATGACCAACTACAATCATTACTAACTAACCATTCTCCTAAAAAAAATTAATTGTCAATAATATTATAAATAGTTTAATTTTATCTAATAATTTATTCAATTTATGTGATTATATTAAATAAAATTAATTTAATAGTTATTAATAAATATAATTAAATTTAAAATATATATTTCAGATAAAATTTGATTTAATAATTAGAATATATTTAAAATACTGAAAATATAAATAAAAATAAATAGATCTTTAAAATGTGCCCTTACAGACGAACATCCAAACACAGAGAAATGAAAGTAAGAGAGAGGAAAGTGTTAACGGCACTGGCACTTAGCATAAATAAACAAATGAACTTCATTTTTTCTTATTCTTGTCCAATCGGACATCCAGTGAAGCCAATACAACGATACCTTGAAACCATTTTCAGAAAACTTCCCGGAAGAACAGAAATGAGGATGATAAAGTAACCTTTTCTTTTTGAATTAGACAATTTGCTATCCGCTAAAACTATTTAGCTTACAACGAGTATTTGAAGGTACATTCTACCTTCCAACTGACTTTTTTTGGTTATTGGATGGTAAAACATCTTGGAGGAATTATAGCTCCTTGCATTGCAGCAACAGCAATCGAATGACAGTGCTCTGAACCTACTTTGATGTTCAAGGCAAATTGGTGAATTCCATAGATACTCAGTTGCAATTTTAAGCTGGAGCCAGCTTGTTACATAAAGTTTGATATGCTGCACTACAAAGCTTGAACTTTTCTTCTGCAGTAGCCTGTCCAAGTAGATTGATGAATTGTTAATACGCGTAAATCAACAATGGTCATGCCTTATTTTAACAGAAAAGAAAATTTAGTATCAGCAGCAGCGAGATTAAAGGAGGACTGAGCAAAAGTTTTGTCCGTTGATTTTCTCTATCTCTTCTCAGGTATAATGGCTATAAAATGGCATGTGATAATTCAAGCTAAACATATCAAACAACATTGGTGTTAGGTAAAAAGAATAATTTTACATGGGTCAACTCTCATGACAGTGTTCCTCCTGCCAATTGAGTACAAAAGAATGAACTTAGATACCTTGGAAGAGCCATGGTGACGATCTGGATGCCATCTGAGTGCGCATGCTCGATATCTGAAACTAGAGTATGTGTAAGTAAATAGCAAAAAAAGCTGAGCAATCTACATTCATGAGCAAGATCAGTGCAGTTGAAAAGTTAGCGTACTGAGGACTCACGCATTCTTAACATCTTCGAGTCTCAGAGGACCACAAGAATTAAGTCCAAGGGTGCGCCTCTCTGAAATCAAATAAGATTCTGAATTATCAGATTCTGATGAGGAACTATAGTCCTCTTCAACTCTATGTCTCCACCTTCTTCCATAAGTGCTAGAGTAGCCAAATGAACTTCTCCATCTAGGAGTTTCTTCATTAATGAAGTTCCAGTAGAAGTATCCACTTTCATAAAATGGAGATCTATAGAAGGTTTCTACCTCAAAATCATCTTCATAAAACTGGAAAGCCTCTGAAGAAAGAAAAACCACAAACTCTAAATTTCTAACTCAAATTGAAGAAAGTTCAATCCAAGAGGATGATATATTATACTAGTATGGCATATATTTATAAAGAAAGAAAGCATTGACAAGATGAAAAAGAATATTTTGTCAATGTGCAAAAGGACGCTGAGCTGCAAAATGAACCCAATCATCCATATTGGAAGTTTCCATTTGTAATCCCTTTTGAGCCCAACTACTGCAACAATATCCACATCTACTCCAGGCAATCAGATCAATGGTGTAGAAACAATTAGCCCATCAAAATGGGGAAAAGAAAGTCTATAATGTATCCAAATCTACATGACAATGTGTTAAGTGTATCAGTCAATCAGAAATTCTTACTTTTAGTCCAATGTCTGGTGTGCTGATTATCAGTGCCCCGTCTTCTGGATCCCATATAGTGTTCCTTTCGGATCCGTGAGGGGCCCCTACTTGAAGATGAATCTTCCTCATCAAAACCATTCTGCCATCTCTGAATACTCGAAAAAACAATTGATATGTAAGTTAAGAGACCCTCAATAGATATCGTGTATGGATTAAAAACTTCTGAAAATCAGAAATAGGAAATCAAGTTTATCAATTATACACACAAATGCACATATTAAGCTGTGAAAATCATTTTAAAAAGATCAAGAATAAGATGAAAGGTTTCTCTACACTCATCAATAGCTAAAATGAGTTCTATAGAGGACATTAAAACAACAGTACTTTGCGAGCAAATACAATAGAACTAGTACTGGAAAAGTTACATGTTTCTGCCTGGATTGCCTCATGTTCTGATTAATCTTTCTCAACATCAATTTCTGACGCTAAGATTTGCAAATGAAGACCTATTGGAGATCAGTTTTATGCTTTTTGTTGCAACAATCAGAAAATACCCACATATGTCGAAAGACGAAAAATGAT
Source organism: Erythroxylum citrifolium (assembly GCA_026284465.1). Classification (NCBI taxonomy): domain Eukaryota; kingdom Viridiplantae; phylum Streptophyta; class Magnoliopsida; order Malpighiales; family Erythroxylaceae; genus Erythroxylum; species Erythroxylum citrifolium. Next base: position 55,098,394 of record JANKOE010000005.1, on the reverse strand, counting down.
GGTTAAATAGACTGTTGATTTCAACATTTTCTTCCTGGGTAAATTTCAGAGAGGTTTTAGCTGGTGCCATTTGTCAACGATAAAGAATGCAGTAAAGACTTAAGAGGAAATTGGATCTACTCTACAAACGAATCCAGCTTGGGTATTGCCACCAAGTTGTTATCGGCAAGCTATGTCGACAATTAGCTGAAGTGAACTAAAAGTCACTTGTACATGATGTAAAATTAAGTAGTTTTACACATATCACAATGGTCTTTCTACCAGCTACGAAAGTAGTTACAGGTATATCTCGTCACTGGTTTCCCATTCGATCCAATTACAGAAAAGCCAGTTAGGATAAAGCAACAAAAAGAACTTATCTAAGCCCCTAGTTCGAGAATCAAGGCTAAGAAACAAATACAGAGAACATTCTAGTGCATCAAATACGTAAATGCAGTTAATATATGGATAACACTTGTGTATAAATTTATGCCACCAAGTGGTTAAAGGATTGCATCTAAACCATACCAAGTAGTTAATCAAGATTCAGACAAGCAACTCAATTTCAGACCATATGCTCCATTAATTATTTCCCGTGGAAATTAAGGTTAAGAAGATGGAAAGTAAACATGATGGTGCTAGCTTCTATCTGACATCCAGCCTGCCAATCATTCTCGAGCCTTTAACATAATCTAATCCAATTATATGTTTGACAGTTAGAAAACTACAACCAATTTCCAAAATCATATTAACTTTAACAATCATACTATCATGCCCATCCTAAGACAACAGGAAAAGGAATAACAATAGAACTCTTTAATTTGCTGAGGGCATGGACTAAGAAGAAAGCAACCAAACTTTCAACGTCTTCAGTATAAGAAAGAAAGCGAGCAACCCTTCTCTAGTTCATTTTAAACCTGAAATAGGTAGTCTGCCAAACCACTGACATTCTGCAGTAATGACTGCTTGGAGTACAGCTTCCTGGACCGCCTGGAATAATAGCTCGATCTCTACAAACAAAGGACTGAAATTAATCAAAGATCGTGTTTGTCAAAAAAAAAAATCATATGAAAGGATAAACAAAGTCTGCTTTCATTTTCTTTTGTTTTGATGGGGGCAGGAGTATCAAAGATTTAGCAAAGGAAATGCCAAAGACAAAAAAATGAATAAAGAAAGGAAATATACATTGTTTCTGTTTGCATATGCTGCTCACGCGTTGGGAGATTTCCAAGAATAACAGCTAACAAGCATAAAAGATTACGGAATAGTTTCAAAAATCAAAATAGGAACGGAAACTTAGGAGCAGTATCTACAACAGCAGAGATCCAAGTCATGAAACCCCAACCTCATTGTAGCATTAACCTATCATAATACAACAAGGAGTTTGGGTCACTAACATGTTCTGCATTTTTCATTTTTTTTCTGTGTTCCACATCACAAGTTTTAGCTTTCCCATGTCAATTAAGATAAGATAAAACCAATGTTTAATGTTAAGAATTTTGCATCATAAAGAACATGTCATTACCACTGATACGGAGTCATAACCTATTTACTAGAAACAAGAGATGCATCCCAAGACACTCCACATCTGAATATATGCTCTCTTCCAAATTTCTCAAGTTCTAACTTTTCAAGCTAGATCCCTTGGACATAATACATTCTACGATGGAAAGCAAGCACTTCTTAAAAGGTTTTAGATTTTGGAGCTGATTTCCCTCAACCTTAGTCTATCCTCTTACTTCATAAATGTAAATTGAAACTGAAAATTTCTCCCAGATTATCAAACCTGCTATGGTTGCTTCTCAAATTAATGAATCATCTTCAACTACAATTTTCCTCATTATTACTATAGTTGCAACTTACTATGCAGAAATAAGCAAACGGAAAGGCTAAAATATGTAATTCTTGATAGGGCTACACCCATTGGAATTTGATTTTAAAAACTGTATCCCATTAAGCCATACACAGACTCAAAAACACTAACACAAAGGAAAAAGTTAGCGATGGAACATAACGGCTAATTGGCAAAGGCCCAACCCAGATAACAAATCTCCAAATATACCCTATTCCACTATCCAAAAGGAAAAACAAAAATTTTCCAAATTTGTGTTACGTGCAGGTTAATGAATCAAACAGAAGGCCACAAGCAAAAATCAATGCCACAAGCAAAAATCAATGAAAATGGTATCCAATTTCAGCCTTTTCCTTCAATAAGCAATCACAATTTCGAAAGTACAAAGAGATATTGAGAAGCACCCATTGGTTCACTCAATGTTTTCAATCAAGAAGCATCCACTGGTTCATTCAATGCTATGTATACGGCAATGAAACATCAGTTCTTATCAGATTGATGAAGAATTAAAATTGTACACGAAAAAAACGAAAAAAAAATACCCAATTAACAAAATGAACAGTATTAAAATTGTACACGAAAAAAGTACGAGAGCGCAATAAAGAAGAAAGGAAGGAGCGAGAAACTAACAGAGCCCCAAGAACCGGAATCGCGTCTTTTGCGTTCAAGGACAGGAGTGGAATGGAAGAGAGCAGCTCGTAGGTGAGAAGGGTTGGTTTGAGGTATAAAAATAGCTGCTTTTGAGGGACTTTTATTCATCATCATCATCATGATGTCTGCAAATCAAATCCAGCTCAAATAGAAACCGTGAGTTCAGAGCGAGGAGCTGTGAAGAAGTCGACCCCGACATAAACTTCTGCGTAGGTTGTCGCGCAAGCGCAAGTTTTGGTCAGGTGTTTTTTTAAAGTGGTTACGCAACCATTTCAATTAAGGTGAAGTTGAATCTCACTAATTAAAAACTTGCCCTGGTTTTAAAGGAATTCGTGATTTACAAATGGATGTCTCACCCTAACTCACGGAATAAATTATTAAATTGATTTCTTTTAATGTAAAATTGTCTCTAATCTTACTTTAATATCGTAACTTATACCTCATGTTTGCAATCTCAAACTCACTCCCTTTTTTAAGGGTCTATTTACTAATCCATTTCAAATTTTAAAAAATAAAATAAATTATGCTCGTCTAAATTAACCTACAAATTGAAACCTCCTTACCCAAAATAGTATAGAGTTGATTATGGGTATTTGATATGTAATTTTAAGTTTTAAACCGCAAGTGTATAGTGAAGTTGTAATTAGCACTGATAAATACAAGTCGATCTCACGATGACTAAAATTACTAGTATCTACTATCTTTCTATTATCTAGCTTATCCAATTTGATGTTTAAGATAAATGAAATACATATTTAAAATCGTTCAACACAATTAACTAATTAGAACTTAGATTAAACTAAGAAATAATCAAGGAAGGAAAACAATGGTACGTGGATTTTGAATCCCACTAGGACTTCTTGTGCAATCATGATTTCACTAATCAATTTAACCTTTAGTTCATTAAATCATGAAAATTCCTCTCTTATGTTAATATTTTTCTCAAAGCTATTAACAACTAATCATTGGTTGATTAATTGAAACCTTTTTTCTAGTTAAAATCGTTAATATTGTATAAATTAATTCATTAATTTCACTATTAGGTTTGACCATAAACTAGAGGATTCATGTCAATATATCCTTAGTTTTGCAAGCAACTTTTTTCAATCATGGTAGATCTATTCATACAAAAGGATTTCTCAATTTTAATTGCATGAATTCACATATGAGATAATACACTAGCAATATTAATATAAGAATCATTAAGAACACATAATTGAATCTTAATGAAACTAAAGAATGAATTAAGTTAAAATGAAATCATTATAAGGTCTATCCTAGGGTCCATCTAATCCCAAGTACTAACAAAAGTTTAGCTCCTAACCATAACATCAATACTAAAGGAAAAACATAAATATAAAAGAATCATGATGAGATCCCTTTTTATTTTCATGAACTTCACTTTAAATTGATGATAATCCACCCCAAATATGTTTCCTTGTTTTTTGTTCTCTTTATCATTCTAGGCCATCAATTTATGTTTTCCCGAGCCTCCTAGGAACCCCTTTTTGACTTCCTTACTTTTCTCTTTGTTTTATCCATTTATAGCTCAAATTTAGGGTTTCTAGAGTGTATAAGGTCACTCACACAGTACAGTCATGTGCATGACTATGTCCATCAATCTTCCTTCAATATTAAAAAATCACAAAAAAATATGATCCTAGAGAGCTACACTGACACCCATATGACTATGTAGACTTACATGGGCACTCACACGACCATGTAGACTTATACAAGTAACCAATAAAATAGCTTCAATTCTTCTGTTTTCTGTCTCGATTTCACACTAATTCTTTTCCTTTTTATCCATGAAGGCAAATAAGACCTAAAAACACAATAAAAACAAGACAAGTACAAAAATAATAAGAAACTCTCAAATAAACAAGCAAAATGTATTAAATATGAGATTGGAAATATAGTATATTTAGCATATATCAAACTCCCCCACACTTAAGCATTTTGCTTATCCTCGAGCAAATCAATTTCATTACTCTCAACTTAATAAGAAATAACTTCGGAAAAGAATTAAATAAAAAAGATATCCATCAAGATTCTTTATTATTTATTCAATTGCAATGTTCATTGAAATGTTAAGCATTTAGATACTTGTATCAAATTACAAAAGGACAGCCACAGTGCATAAGGCTCCCCGCTTTGTGAGGGTCGGGGGAGAGTCATCAATTATACGTAGTCTTCTCTTTGTATTTTACAAAGAGATTGTTTCCGTAACTCGAACACGTTATATCAAATTATAAAATCAATCTAATTCAATCCATAATCCTTCAAATTTCTGTTTAATTCATGCCATTCCCCTTGATGCATGAAGTGAACATATATAAGAAAAATGTCAAAACCTTTAAACACTTTCATACTCCTTTATTAAAAACAAAACTAACTTTAAACAACATATGAGCATTTAGAAGCTAGTTTAAAAAGTCAATTAGTCTTATGATGCGAGAGTAAACATCTTTTCACGAATACCCTTGGTTACTCAACTAGGTCACTATCTTAAATGGCTAATAGTATCACATTTTAACTTTGACCTTTTTATAGTACAAAGCCAACGAAGTGAAATTATTTATGCTCATTTATTCACATGCTATTAATTTTTTATCTTCTTTTTTTATATATGGGGTAATAAAAATGCTCAAAAAGAATTCGCATTAACTCAGTGCATGTACAAATATACATAAATTATAATAATGCAAATTAAGTATCCATTCTCAAAATTAATAAACTAAATTGAAATAAACTTGATCATAAAAAATAATAACTATTTGCCTAAATAAATCAAACCACAGTCACATCTAAACTCATAATGAATCTTGATCAACATCCTCTTTTTAAAAAAAATTCCTAATTTATTATTTATCAAGCTAATTATAACAAGATTGCCAAGCTTGACTATCAAGTGCTTCCCCCATACTTAAGTCGTACATCATCCTTAATGTACAAAACATGTAAGAACAATGACAATTTTGAATAATGAAAGGGTGAGGATAACTGATACTAATAGAAAAAGATTTCTAATCTTATCCAATGTCTTAGCATCTATCCCCTATTGGTGAAATCTTTCTTACTCTAAAACAAAGGTTGATGTTGCCTTCATAACTTGTGGAACTCAGTCAAATATTAAGTAACAAAATTAGGACCATCAAATTAAAATGATGAAAATAACTAAATAACTAATGAGAATCCTATAAACTACTCAATCAAGAAAAAACCCTAATTATGAGGTTGCCTTCCAACTAGCGCTTCTTTATGAGTCTTGTAACTTGACTTCTCAGCAAGCCCTTTTTCAACTTGGATCAATAATTAGTGGCCTGTTTCCACCCATTTTTCCATATAAAAGTTCATTAGCCTATAAATGGGCCATATATTGCAAGATAATACATACATAAGGTATCCAATTAATAAAACCAATTAACTCTATTAATGTCCTTTTTAGTAACAAACTATCAATATAAAAAGGAATAACAAAACCCCCTAGATCTTCAATTGACTCCCATAATTTAATTTGTGAGAAGTAGGAGCTTTCTGTACTTAAGATGACTGTCAATAATTCCTTGATAGCCTTTTTATTTAACTCCTCTTTATCTTCCTCTTTCTCTTCTTCCTTCTCTTCTCTTCTTGAACAACGACTTCCTCTTTTCCTTTAACCTCTATATTCCTTATTGAATCTTCTTCCTTCTTTTCTTGAATCGTAGCTTCCTTTATATATTCAACCTCTAGGTCCTATTTAATATAAAAAATTAATGCATTCATATGATTTCTAGAGTTTAACTTGGTGTATTCAGATTAAAAAAAAGCTCTTGAAGGGCGGCCTCTTGTAAAGCAATACATTTTATGAGGACATCTCTAATACAATCTTATTCTTTTTGCTTCAATTATCATAGAAAACTAGATAAAGTATAATCATTTCATATATAGTCGTAATAACTACTCTACTATTGATTGTAAGTATTCCTATATAAGGTATCTTAACACCAATTCTGCATGTAATTCGGATGCTCCCCATATATAATTTGATGTCTCACATTCATGTTAGGGTGATCACCCCTACAAATGTCACAATACACTATGAATGTTGGTTGAGCTTCTAAATACATGTCACTATCCCTCTTATTCCAAGCTTCTAATGTTTCCGTAAGTGATGTCATACAATAGTCCCCTAATAATACTATCCTCTCTATCCTTTCATTGTGTCTAGTGGCTATAACAATAACTACCCAAATCTTAAAAATATGAAACAAACATAAGATTAAGAAAAAAATTATAAGGAAAAGAAATCAATATAATAGAAAAGAAATAAAAACTACAAAAAAATGAATATATTAATAAAAATAAGGTTATTATAATATTCTATCCCTTCGCAACGATGCCAAAAAGTTGATATGTAATTTTATGTTTTAAATTGCAAGTGCATAGTGTAGCTGTAGCTAGCACTAATAAGTACATGTTGATCCCACAAGGATTAGAATTACTATTATTTACCATCTTTCTATTATATAGCCTAACAAATTAAGGTGTCTAAGTTAAATCAAATGTAAAATTAAAATAATAAACTAAAATAGATCAACACAATTAATTAACTATAGCGAAGATTACACTAAGAAACAATAAAGGAAAACATTGGTACCTGGATTTCGATTCCCCTATGACTTATCGTACAATCATGATTTCACTAATTTATTTAACATTTAGTTCATTAGACCGTAGAAATTCCTTTCTTATTTATTTTCTTTCTCAAGACTATTAACAACTAATACTTAGTTAATTAACCAAAACCTCTTTCTAGTTAAAACTTTAAGATTAGATTCATAAAATTCACTATTAGGTTTGACCGTAATCTAGAGAATTTATATCAACCTATCTCTAGGTTTATATGCAACTCCTTTCTATTATGGTATATCTATTCATATAAAAGCATTTCTAAATCTCAATTATATGAAATCATATATGAAATAATATGCTAGCAATATTAATTCAAGAATTATTAGGAACACATAATTGAATCTTAATGAAAACTAAAGAATGAATTAAGTTAAAAATAAAATCACTACAAGATCTATCCTAGGGTTCATCTAATCCAAGTACTAACAAAATTTTAGCTCATAATCATAACATCAAGACTAATAGAAAAATAGAGAACTAAAAGAACCATAATGAGATCCCTTTTAATCTTTATGAAATCCACTTTAGATTGATGAAAATCCACCCCAAATATGTTTCTTTACTTGTTCTTCATTCTCTCTATCATTTTAGGCCATCAAATAGTGTTTTCTTAAGCCTCCTATTTTTAACTTGCTCGTTTTCTCTTTGTTTTATCCATATATAGCTCAAATTTAAGGTTTTTAGAGTGGACGCGATCACTCACATAGAAGTGTGCATGATCGTGTCCCTTTATATTCCTTTAATCTTTGAACATTGTGAAGAAACATGATCCTAGAGAGCTATAGAGGCATCCATACATGTAGACTTACACGGGCAGTTATATGTACTTGTAGACTTGGATGGGCTAGCACCAAAATAACTTCAATTCTTTTATTTTTTTGTCTTGATTTTACCTTATATTCTTTACCTTTTTATTCATAAAGGCAAATAAGACCTAAAACATAATAAAAACATGATAAGTACTAAAAACAATAAGAAACTATTAAATAAACAAGTAAAATGTATTAAATATGGGATTATAAATATAGTCTATTTAGCATTTATCAGTATTTAAAGTTAATTTTATTAGTAACAGAGGTATTAAATGACATTAAAAATTAGTTGTGGTTTCTTACCTAATCTTTAACTTGTGTTAATGAATAACTTATCTTATTTAGAGTTTGTTATATCTAAGTTTATTATACTTTTGGGTTTGATGTATTTCTCAATTTAATGGGCTTTTACAATCAATAGGTACTAGTATTATCCTTGATATTGACATAAAGATAATAAAAATACATAAACATACTAGTAAATTTCTTAAATATTTGTTTTTTCATAATAATTTGTGAAAGCAATTGGAGTTATATGATCTATAATTATACGTCTACAGTCGTCTAAGACTAATGTTACGGTTTGATCTAATTGCAAGGTATGAGACTTGAATCCCATATTGGTTAAATACAAAACTGATATGAAATTTATAAGGACTTTGGGCTCTCTACCCTCATAAGCTAGCTTTTGAGGTGTGGCTCTCCTAAAGTCCTTATCAATGGTCAAGATGTTAGAGTTTTTCTTACCTCACGACGTCGGCATTAACGCCCACTCTTACCTCACGGATTCGCTACGTAACGAACACACAATCACACAGAATCAAGGAAACACAAGAGAGAGAGAGAGAATAACATTCATTCAAAAACAACCTGTCGTGACATTCTATTACAACCGATATTTAACCTATTGAACTAGAACATTCTAGATAAGGTCACGTGGTTCCAACATGCTTCCCTAAGCTTCAACGCTACGTTTCATTTATTCTGGCTCCTTGCTTACGACGTCGTCACCGTCTTCTTCCTTATGAGCTCAAGCAACATCATTTAACGTAACATCCCCTCCTCCTTCAGAAATCACCTTGTCCAGTAGATTGATATCCGAGAACCTCTTCTGTAATTCATAAAATAACTCCCACGTCGCTTCTTCCTTAGTTCCTCTTTGCCATTGTACCAATAACTGTGTCATAGCCCGATTGTTTCGTTTCACCATTCTTCTTCCCCAGATTGCCTCCGGAATCTTCACCTTGTCCTTCATCATCGTAGGCAGCTGACTGGAAGTTAGCGTCCCTTCCGACACATGCGCCTTTAGTTGCGACACATAAAAAGTAGGATGAATGGTCGTACCTTCTGGCAATCCCAGTGTATATGCTACTTTATTTACCTTTGCAATAATAAAAAAGGACCGTAAAACAGAGGTGCTAGCTTCTGGTTGGGTTGTCTCTGCAGCGACTGTTGACGATAATACTTCGAAGGGAGTTGAATTTATGGCAGAATGGTGTGTGGTATTATACCACCACTCGGCCATCGTCAACCAAGCTACCCAATTCTGGGGAGTATCACCACAGAAGCACCGTAAATAAGTTTCCAATGTCTTGTTCACCGCCTCTGACTGCCCATCCGTCTGGGGGTGGTAGGCTGTAGAGAATTGGAGTTTCACATTTTGTAGCCGAAACATCTCTCGCCAAAACTTGCTCAAGAATACTGGATCCCGATCAGAAGTGATACGCTCTGGCATCCCATGCAACTTAAAGACGTGATCCATAAAGGCTTGTGCTACTTCTTGGACTATATACGGATGTTTAATCGCCGTGAAATGTGCATACTTACTAAACCTGTCGACGACTACAAAAATGGCCGACTTCCTGTGCGATGGTGGCAATCCTTCTATAAAATCCATGGTGACTTCCTTCCAGCATCCATCCGGAACTTGCAATGGTTGTAATAATCTCGAAGATGCAGCATTATCGTACTTACTTCCTTGCCAAACCTCACAATTTTTCACGTGATTTCTTACATCTCTGGCAATCTGCTTCCAGTGGAATAAACCTTGTATCCCCTTAATGGTGGCTGTCACCCCAGAGTGTCCCCCTTGCGGGCTATCATGTGCCATGGTTATTAGCTTCTTTCTCAACTCCTTGTCACATCCGACTACTATTCTTCCCTTCCATCTAAGCAACCCGTGTCTCCATTCATAGTTTCCTGAAGGGTTGATTGTGGTTTCTAGTTTTCCAATGAGATCTTTTATAGTTTTAACTTTTTCCCATCCTGCTTTGATTTCGTCCATCAGGGTTGCCTGTACATATGAGACTGTCATCGTGAGTAATTGCTGACTTGAAATTATGGACAGTGCATCTGCTGCCATGTTCTCCTTCCTGCTTCTATAGATCACCTCAAAATCGTATCCCATTAACTTTGGGAGCCAAGTCTGCTGGAACGGTGTGGAAATTCTCTGCTGTAGAAGGTACTTGAGACTCCGGTGATCAGTTTGTACCCTGAAGAACCTTCCATTCAGATAATGGTGCCAGTGTTTAACGGCTTTGATGATGGCGAGGAACTCCTTCTCGTATGTAGATAAGCCTTGGTGTTTAGGCGCTAACGCTTTACTTAGGAAAGCTATCGGTCGACTCTCCTGTTGAAGCACCGCCCTAATCCCCTTATCGCAAGCACCAGCCTCGATCACGAATAATTTGGAAAAATTAGGGAGTGCCAACATCGGGGCCTTAATGAGTCAAGCCTTCAGCTGTTCAAAGGCTTCTTGCTGTCGGTCCATCCACTCCCAACTTCCCATCTCCTGCTTCTTTAACAAATCATTAAGGGGCCTTGCTAGAACGCCATATTGCTGAATAAATCTGCGGTAGTACCCTATCAGACCTAGGAATCCTCTGAGTTCCTTCAACATCCGTGGCTCTGGCCAGTTCCGGATGGTGTCGATCTTCTTTTCATCGGTGGACACCCCCTTTTTCGATATTGAATGGCCCAAATAATCAATCTGACGAGCCCCAAATGTGCACTTACTCCCTCGCACAAAAAGAAGTTGTTGTCTCAAAACTTCCAAAACCATCCAAATGTGCGCCAAATGTTGAAGAAAATCTGTACTATAAATGAGCAAGTCATCAAAGAAAACCAGTAAGAATTTCCTCAGAAACGGTTGAAATATTTCATTCATAAGACTCTGAAATGTAGAGGGTGCGTTTGTGAGGCCGAATGGCATCACAAGAAATTCGAAGTGTCCCTCATGTGTTCTAAAAGCCGTCTTGTGGATGTATTCTTCCTTCATGCGAATCTGGTGATATCCAGATCGTAAGTCTAGTTTCGAATACCAACTGGACCCCTTTAATTCCTCCAATAATTCTTCGATAAGTGGAATCGGAAATTCGCTCTTGATAGTGTGCTTATTTAGTTCCTTGTAGTCGACGCACATCCTCCAGGATTTGTCTTTCTTCCTGACCAGAATAACAGGCGACGCGTATGGACTGATACTCTTCCGGATGAATCCTTGCTCGGACAACTCCTGTACCGCTACCTCTATGGCATCCTTCTATTCCCCAGAGTAGCGGTAGGGCCTAATATTAATAGTCTCCACTCCTGGCTTTAAATGTATAGCGTGATCACACGCACGCATCGGTGGTAATCCCCTGGGTTCAGCAAAGATTACATCAAATTCTGCTAACAAACCCTCCAGCTCGTCTCTGATTTGCATGTCATCATTAAGGCTCAACTGTTGCATCTGGATTTCTAATGGATCTGATAGCCTTAGCATAAACAACGCACCATGGTTAGAATCTTTGATCAACTTGTGAAGATTCTTACCGGATACTTCCCGAGTTGGCGTCTCTGGTTGTCCCGTCAACGTCACCACTCTCCCATCCCACTGGAACTCCATTGTGCGTTTCCAGAAATTGCACAATACATCGTTTAGGGTTGCTAACCACTGAACGCCCAATACCATGTCACACCCTCCCAACGTGATGATCAATGCTTCAGTAGCGAATCTCGCCCCCTGCATGTGCCATACAAAGTTTCTACATACCTGCTTGCATGTAACATCCCATTACTGGTAGCAAAGGGTATTATGGTAATATTGGGTTAGACTGATAGATTTCATTGCATTCACTGACTGAGCATGCT
>JANKOE010000005.1:54996383-55008257 GCA_026284465.1 Erythroxylum citrifolium | reverse complement strand
TGGACTCTGAAGAGCCTTTTGGAGGTAAAACTGTTGTATTTGGTGGCGACTTTCGTCAAACGTTGCCAGTTATTCACTTAGCAACCAAGCAGCAACTCATTGATTCAAGTCTTGTAAATTCACATCTCTGGCCCCACATCTATAAATTCTCTTTAACAGCAAATATGAGAGCTATCTCAAATCCAATTTTTTGTGATTTTTTATTACGTGTTGGAGAAGGCACTAAGCCAATGGATGAACAAGATCAAATATGCCTACCAAATGAACTCATCATTCCTTATGACAATAAGGACGAATCTCTTAATAGGTGAAGACTTTTTTCATTAAACAATTTACTATCCTTTTTTGTCATCACTGTTACACTTTTCTGATATACAATTATCCTCACTAGGTTATTGGAAAACGTCTTCCCTGACCTAAGCTTATATTCATCCGACCCATACCAGATGATAAACAGATGCGTGCTATTTCCAACAAATAGTTATGTTAATGAAATTAATGACATCATGATTCAAAAATTAGCAGGACATATGCATTCATATGTGAGTTTTGACAAGACCATTGATCGAAGACATCAAGTTGATTATCAAGATTTTCTTAATTCTTTAAATCCCAAAGGTCTGCCTCCACATAAAATTTTGCTGAAAGAGGGTTCTCTAATTATGCTTCTGAGAAATTTAAATCCAACTGAGGGATTATGCAATGGAACAAGGTTGATATGTAAACAACTAAAACATCATACAATTTCAGCTGAAATTGTTTTTCGACATCACAAAGGAAAAATCATTTTTATTCCTAAGATTCCTTTGCAATCTTCAGAGAACGCAAAAAAATGGAATTCCTTTCATCAGAACACAATTTCCAATTCGTCTGTGCTTTGCAATGACCATAAACAAATCGCAAGGTCAAACACTTGATCATGTAGGGATTTATCTCCGTCAACCTGTATTCTCACATGGACGACTATATGTGGCTCTGTCAGGAACTCGAACTCCTGAATCAGTTAAAGTTTTTATTATTCCAGGAACTTTTCAATCTTCAGACTTCGAAAAAAAACAAGAAATATTGTTTTCCGTGAAATTTTTCAATTGATCAAATTATAAGACACGAAATTTCCTCAAAGGTATATTACTTGTTTATTTTCTCAATTTACGTTATTTAATTTCATATAAATAGTTATTTGTGTTCCCTTGACCATCTAACACATTCTTTCAGCATGGAAAACCGTTTATTGGTCAAGGATATTCTCCCTGGAGCGCAATCGTGGTCTTGCAAAGTGATAGTGCAGGAGAAACAACATGTGATCGCTTCAACTAATACACCATCCAAAAGACAAAAGTTTATCTTATGCGATTCTGAGGTATATCAATTACACTTTCTTCCTTTTACATTTTGTCAACTTACCAATCTATAATTCCTTGATAACTAACAGGAATCGCAAGTTGAAGGTATCACATTCAACAATGATATCGAAATAATCGGCAACATCTTACAGCCGTGTGACAAGTATATCATTTCTAATGCGATTGTGAAATCAATCCCGCCTCAATACCAAACAAAAAATTTAAAAATACAGTGGATCATTACAAGCAGAACTGTCATCGAGCCTGTGACGGAGAAGGATGCAGTCATCCCTGCCAAATTCAACTTTACACCTTTCACAAATCTTATGGATTATGTTGACGACAAGAAAAAATCAGTTGGTTAGATGCTTAATATATTTCTTCATACAGTGTTCAAAAAACATTTCCATAACTAATTACATTCATCTCTGACACTATATTGCAATCCTTAGAATTAAATTATTTTTGGTTCGGCTTCCAAGGGATCGATCTCTGGATCGAAACGACAGAGCCGCGATTAGAAGATTATAGTGTTCACGGATCGAAGTAGTGGTGAAAGCGCGGGGAATATGTATAGAAATGACAAACAAAGGTGTCACTTCCAGGAGTCCTAGGCTGCACTAGGCCGGAAAGTTGGCACTGGACGAGCTGTCAAACAAAAGGGTTGTTGTAGGGAGAGAGAGGAAAAGGTCGTTCCTTGAGTAGTGGCCTAGCCTCGATTTTCGCAGCTAGGTCAGGATACTCCAGATCGATCGGAGGAGCGAAACTAGAAGAGCGATTTGGGGGGGATGGAGGACAGGAAGATCAGGAAGGTTGCAGAGACGGAGATTGTTCGGAAGAAAACTCCAGAGAGTTTGAAGAGGGAGCGGGGTGCAGTGAGGGAGAATGTTCGGAAGAGATTTCGAGAGAGCTGGAAGAGGTGTAGAAATCTGAGGGAGTAGTAGGACGGTCGGAGGTGTTCTTGGTGAGAGGCATTGTCCTGAAGAGAAAAGAGATATGAAAAAAAAATCAGTTAAGCAAAACAAACAAAAACAGGGCTTCATCGCGACGTGAGGGTGTGCGCCGCGGCGAGACAAGTTGGGGTCATACGCCGCTGCGAGGTGACTAACACGTCGCGGCGAGACAAATAACACGGCGCAGAGAGGCAAAGCACACGTCACGGTGAGACATGAGAGCTTCACACACTGCGACGAATCAATCCACGCATTGCGGCGAAGGGCGATACCCTAACACACCGCAACAAACAAAAGCGTTTCTTGCCGCGGAAAACCATTCTAACCCTACCTAACGAAAATGGAAAAGGAAAATGAAGAGAAAAGAACGCTTACAGAGTTGAAGAAGGCCGAGCGATGAACAATATGCGACGAAGGAGGCTGGAAACGAGGAGAAAGGACGCTGCTATCGTGAGGAGTCGCGGCACAAGGAGAAACCGAAGAGACAAAATGCAGGCAGCGGAAAGAAAGGAATGCCAAAGGCTTAGAAAAGTTAGCGGGCGAAAGTACGAAAATGGCACTGGTTAAAGGATAGAACCGCCATGCAATAAGGGTAAAAAGGGACTTTCACCACCTAGGGTTTACGCACAAGGACTGCGCGCTGCGGTGAGGGAATTGATGCTCGTCGCGGCGTGATGAATGAGACACATCGCAGCGAGTTGCTTGAAGGCGCTGCGTCGCGTCGTAATAAGTGAGGCACGTCGCGGTGAGCTACGTCTCGCTACGGCGAAACTTCTGGAAACAATACCTAAGGGATGCTAAGCACTCTTTATATAACCGATCAACGTATAAGGCTCATGTTCACTAATCTCTGCTACCAGCATTATGTATCATTCATCTAAGAAGGTCCAGAGCCAAAAAGGAAAGTTAAACTACTAAAACAACCAAGTTTAAATTCTACCTAACTAAAACTACTCCTACTAATTGAGTTTCTCCCCCCACACTTAATCAACATACTCATGCGGAACAATATCATGCCAATTCCAGCTAATATGCACAAATATATTGTAAATGCAAGGAGAGAAACAACCTGGGGCTCAAGGTGGGTCTCTTATCGCTGGATGGACGTCTAGATCATCTCCATGCCCCGGTGAGATAGTTCACTTTCTTGTAAGCTCTTTGCCCACGTCCACACTTGACGGTTCACCTGAAATATCAGCAGCAAAAATTCCTCCAAAGGGATCATTAATAAGAGGATTCAGGGATCGACCAAAATCAACACATGCATCATCAACAACCATATCAAGCATATTAACTCCAAGGAGTGAATAATCCTCATGGGGGTGTTTCATAGCTTCATACATATTGAAGCTTACTTGTTGGTCGCCTACCTACATGGTGATCTTACCTTCCTTCATGCTGATCATGGTGCTTGCTGTCCACAAGAAAGGTTGCCCGAGAATGAATGAGGTATCCTGCACAACTTCAGAACACATATCAAGCACATAAAAATCAGCAGGAAATACCAAACCTTTTACCTAGACTAAGATGTCCTCAATTATGCCCACTGGATGCCTAAAGGATCTGTCAGCCAACTATAAGACCACAGATGTAGGTTTTAAACTTTTCACACCTAAGGCTTGATAGACGGATTTGGGTAACACATTTATAGCGGACCCTAGATCTAACAGAGCTCTTCCTATAGTTACCTTTCCTATGATGCAAGGAATGGTGAAAGATCCAGGGTCTTGACACTTGACCAAGATTTGGGGTTCAAACAATGCGGACACGTTCGAGCTCACTTGGACTCTCTCATTTGGCCTAAACTTCCTTTTTATTGTGCACAAATCCTTTAGGTATTTAGCATAGGCCGAGACTCGTTTTACAAGGTCAAGTAAGGGGACATTTACCTCTACTTTTCCAAATAAGTCTATGATTTCCTTTTCACGCTTGATTTCATTCATACGTTTGCCCATCAAATAGGAATTTGGAAAAGGAAGGTCTTGAAGGTTTACCTTCTTACCTGTAGCTTCATGTTTACTCGATTCCTCAGGCTCAGCTTGGTCCTTTGAACTGCTTGAGGTAGCTCCTTCGTCTTTAACTGCTGACTTCTTCTCCTTCAACAGACTCTTTTCTCTGACACTTTTTGATCACTTAATTGTTTCCTTAAATTGAGGTGCTTCTTTAACCTCAATTTCCTCATTGCATACTTCTTCTTCTGGAGTGTCAAATCTTACTTGCTTTTTGCTTCGCAGATTAATTGCATTTATGCTCTTCGGAATTCATCACGGTATTGGAAGAAATTGTTCCACTACTCTTTGCTTGATTCTCACCCATGTTGTTGCATACTTGAGTGATATAGGAGTTAATGTTCTTTGCCTTGGTGTCCCACTGTTCCATTCTCTTCTCCGAAGCATTGAACCGAGCAGCAGTTTGAGAAGAATCCTGTTGAATCAGGTTTGCTATTGCATTAAATTGGTTGGTGTTAGAATTCCTTCCTTCCTTCATCAAGGTCATCATGTTCTGCAGCAATTGATGTGTATCCTCTTTAGTAGGCACCGTCAGAGCTTATTGATTGGGAAACTGGTTATTGGAAGGTCCAGCTCCACTCCCTTGTTGGAATCTGTTAGGTGCCTTGCTCTCGTTATTCCTCCAACTGAACCTCGGATTTGACTTCCATCCTTCATTGTATGTGTTGGAGTATGGATCCCACTTTGGATTTTCCCGTTCTGGATACACTGCTGACACCTCTTCGTATCGTCCAGGGCATACACTCGATATGTGCATCACCGACCCACAAGTATCACAACTAGGTGCGGTAAGGTCCATTGAAGATGATTGGCGATGCACATTCAAGTTCTTTAATTCTGCAGCGATGAAAGATAGCTGCGAAGTTATCCTATTTTCTAGCGAATCCACCTTCGATCCAGACTTTCTATTTTCTTAGCTTGAGACATTGAAGCTCCTAGTTCATGCACTCCTCTGGAATCTCTGACACTGTATTGTTGGTGGTTTAGAGCCATCTTCTTTATTAGGTCCTATGCTTCTGATGTCGTGAGGTCAATTAGAGATCCTTCAGATGCTGCGTCCAATATTCCTTTCTCTTAACTTTTCAACCCATCATAGAAATGTTGTACCAACTGCTCATTCGGAATTTGATGATTGGGGCATCTCGATAACAAATCTTGAAATCGGTTCCAGTAGTCGTACAAAGACTCGTCATAATCTTGCTTTTCTGAATAGATTTCCTTCCTCATCGATGATGTCCTAGAGGCAGGAAAATATTTCTTTACAAAGGCTTTCCTAAAATTATCCCAGCTATGATATGCATTCGCAATGTGCCTCGGGAGGCTCATGTACCACTCCCGTGCCTTTCCTTCCAGGGATAGATGAAACACCTTCTAGAGAACTTGGTCCAATGAAGCTCCTATCGGCTTCATGCTTTGATAGATCGTTGACAATGGCTGTAGGTGCATATACGGATCTTCTCCAGCCAAACTATGAAATTTGGGAAGGGAATTAATCAGCAAACCTTTAACTTAAAAATTAACATCAAAATTAGGGCAAGCAGCAGTAAATGGATCATAATTAACATCAGAAGTGGTTGCTTCCCTAATAGTCCTACGTCTTTGGTTCTCATTGTTTTCTCCTACTCTTTCGTGCTCACCATTTCCTCCATTGTCTCCATTTCTAGGATTTGGAAAAAAATTGGGGTTGTCCACCATATTTCCTCCTTCTTGTGAAACTACCCTACTTCTCTCTTGTTCTTTCCTCTCTTTCCTAAGTTTCCTAAAGTTTCTCTCGATTTTAGGTTGGAATTGAACAAATATAAGTTTCCTAGGCATGCACAAGAGCAATTCACGAGAATAAAATTGAAGCCGTAGCAAAATTGACTCACAATCACACAAGATCAAATAAAAGGGTGAAATGTGATGGATGCGAGTGTATGATGTGTAAATGTATGTATAAAAGTGTGTATTCGCGAAAAATTGCTAAGTGTGAAAAGTCAAAGTATGAAAGTATGCTTGTATATGTTTCTAAATGTAATACTTATGCAAAAGAAATTCAAAATCTATACTATGGACAAGTATGAAAATCAAACTATCCAAAATGCAATGCAAAAGCAAAGGTTCCTATTATCAACGACAATTAAAATTGACTATGGCTAACCCATTGGAAAACCAATTTCTTGGTTCCTTGGCAACGGTGCCATTTTGATCGGCTCTTTGTCTCGATCCAAAGATTAATCCCTTGGAAACCAAATAAAAAATAATTAATTCCAAGGATTGCAATATAGTGTGCAACCTCGGGTCGACTCACTTAGTTGGAACCAAACGAAAAAGGTTTAAAGCTAGCCTAATTATCAAAAATGCAATTTAAGTTGATAAAAGGGGGTTTTGTTTGGATCATTGAAAAAAATTGAAGAACTTAAACTAAAATTAAAGAAGAATGTACTAAAAGTGTATTTTTGGATTTTTGGGAAAATGCAATTAAAAGTTCAAACAATGTTCAAATGAGATAAAGTCCTCTTGAAAACAAGCTTAGGCTATCACGGTTCAAAACAAATTTTCGAGGAGTGTAATCCACTAAGTTTTCAATTAATCAACCTTAAAGGACTCTTTAAGTCCAAGGTTTTAATCAATGAACTCCATTCCTTAAAACCTTGTTAAAAGCACCTTAGTGTGTGAAATGAACAGGTTAATGCAAGTGGTCATTTGGATCAAGCATAATCATCTATATCAAACACAACTAGGCAGATAATGAGGATTAACACAATCACCAAAAGACATATATGAGACTTCATACATTAAGCATCAAAATTCTACTTATAACCATATCCATAACACAAAACATTGTTCAACACTTGATTAAACTATAACCAAGCTAATTTAATCATACTACCGTAAACCCTAACTCAGAGTTTTACAATAATATAACTAAACTTAGACAATGTCAGATTACTCCCCTTTGAAGCCCGCGAACTCAAGCCGCTGCTACATTTCTAAGAGGGTGGAACGCCTAGCTGTGCATGACTCAGGAAGTCCTCATCACTGTTGAAGCTTCAATGTCACCCATGGTAGAACTGGAAACCTGCGGTGGAGATGATGATGAAGTGATCGGCGGTGGTGGATGATGGTCACAGATGAAGAATGGCGGTGGTGAAGTATCGGTCAGTCTCCCTCTTAGGTCTCTGAATGTGTTGTGTGTTATATGTGTATGTGTAGTTGACTCCTTTAATGACCTAATTCGGCAAGTTTTTAAAGGAAGGGGTCGAGTCGGGTCGGTACAGTCAGAGAATTTTCCATTTAAAGTCTGGGTACAGCGAGATGATTTATTGACATCACGGTGTGCTCTTCTTGGCTACCGTGCCGCGGAGGGATAATAAACAAACGCTGAGGCGTGTTGTTATTAGCTCGCTCGCCACGGCGAGAAGATTGGTATACGTCGCGGCGTGTCTTCTTCTGGATGCGCCGCGACGTGCGTGAGGGAGCTCACGTCCTGTTGACTTTCTAATCTTTTTTATTCTCTTTTCTCCTACAATATAATATAAAATTTTGCAGTATCAATTGTCCTTAGAAAAATTATAATGAAATTAATGTCAATTTGAAACAATTTTACTAACAAATTGCATATAATATGAGCTCACTATAAGGAACAAATTTAAGCACAAAATCACAAATTAAGAGTCAAAAAGTATATTAACAGTCATGAAAGTGCATGTAACATCCCACCTCCGATGGATAGGGTAAAATTTATTTGGAAAGGGCTGAGAGTGTTAGGACTGTTTTGAAGAATTCATGCATGCCGGACTTGTGAATAGTGGAAATTGCATATGAAAATGATTGTACTTGCATTCATGACATTGCCCGGTAGACGATTTTGGGACTGAAATAGGGTCATTGGAATTGGATAATCTAGAAACTATATTTAATAAGGATTCTGTAACCAAAGGGTATCAATTGATTTTTGATATTTCCCCATTAAGTGGCAAGTGTCATGACACTATCTTATGTTTTGATCTTACACAGCTCTTTGTAGTTAAAAGAGTGAAGATTGCCTTTATTCTTCTCATTTGAAACCTCCTTCAAATTGCTTCATCACTGGTTCCCTCCAACCACGCTAGCTTAATTGTCATTCTTCTCCTTCACCACAAGTGCTATCTTTTTATGTGTTCGGAACACATAAACCTCTTTTACTATGGTGACGGTCGAGTAGGCTGTTGAAAAGTAGAGGGTTGGTGTATTAATTGAAGAACGAAAGAGCTGAAAGCTTGATAGGTAAGAATTGTGTTTTATGCTCTTAAGTTGGTAGTTAGATGCACTAGCTATGGTGACTTGTGCATTAACTGTGTAAACTGATGTCTGGGAGATATGGGTAGGTGATATTCTTGATGAAATTACGCAGGAGTAAAGATGAGGGAGATAGTACGTATGATAGGTAATTGAAGTAAGAAGGTTTGTTTAAGTGTAAAATATGGAGAATTACCTTTGTGCATGCGTAAATGTTTTGATCATAACTTATGATATGGTTGAATAAGTTGGCGTAAATCGATCATAGTGTTGATGTTGTCTAGGACCGATCGTCCAGGGTAGAAACTTTAAGCGAACTTTTGACCCTTATAGAGTTAGAATTGGTTCTCATGATTTTCATGAAAATGGTAAAGCGGTCTTTTATCGATATAAATTTGTAAATTTGGAGTTTGGGGTCAAAAGCTTTGAGGGACGGAAGTTAGGAAGTTAGGCCAGTGCAAGGTCGAGCGCTCGCACGCACACCACTCGGCCATTTCTCCCTAAGTCATGACTGATCTGTGATAATCTGACCGATCGACCTTTGAATGTCTGGTCGATCGACTGATCTTTGATATCCTGACCGATTGACCTTTGAATGTCTGGTCGATCGACTGATCTTGGATATCCTGACCGATCGACCTTTGAATGTCTGGTCGATCGACTGATCTTTGATATTCTGACCGATCAACTTTTGAATGTCTGGTCGATCGACTGATCTTTGATACTCTGACAGATCGAGCTTTGAGTTTTGGTCAATCGACTGACCCCTAATAGCCATTTTTGGCTGACCAACCTAAGGGTTAGGAGTTGGATACTTTCTGAATGTACTTCAGTAATTTGGAGATATTTGAGCTATAGAGTTTCAATCGATCTGATTCTTGTTGCAAAATGAACTAGAGACAAGGGTATACAAGTTATCTGAAAGAGCCGAACGATAATTCGATTTCTGGAGTGAAGTTAGATGTAGTATTCAATTTCGGCTCGGTAATGATCTAAAACTAGTTCGACCAGAACTTTATTTCTAAATCAAACTGAGTGAATTCGATGCCCATGAATTTCTAAGTCATAGAGAAACATTTTGTAGCGAGAGTTCGGAAATGCTACCAGGATTGTCACGAACATGCATTGTATACATTTCAATTCTCGCATGTGCACTTTTATACATGACTGATTGTCCAAATGATGATATGCGTGTCTTTGAATTGTTATAGAGGCATATTTGGAACGTCGATCCACAGACGCTGTCGAGACTTCCAGGCATTAGCTCGGAAGCTATAGGTGAGTAACCTAGATGGTTCTCTAAATTACTATATGTTTACTGTGGCGAATAATGGTGGGACTTGCGATTGTTTATTAATGTGGATATCGGACAAAAAGTCCGATGTATTGGAAGATATGACATAGAAGTGTTTGTGATGGGTTGTGATTGCTGTGATACATGCACCACTTGATGTTGTTATACATTTACTGTTTAACCGAAACGTATGCATTTCATACATGAATACATGAAAAATCATGGGAGTTGTGACCGGAGTAGCCACCGATCGATCAGAGCTTAAAGCTCAATAACTGAAAGAGCCTCGAGCTCGAAGGGAAGTGGTGCATACCCAAAGGGCTCTCCTACCCCTGAAATGCGTTTAACGCGTAATGAGCCCTATATGGGACAGTTCAGGCGCTCGGTCACAACGGAATAACACTGAGTCTCACATACACTGCATATGTGCAACATAAATGGTTAAGTGGTATTGAACTGTGCAATTATGAAATAACTGTGAATTGCTTGAGTGCGAATATGTGATCTTTCTGAATGTACATTTGCAAATTGATTATGATCTGTTTGAGTACTGTAAGGGTTGGGTGAACCATCGACGATGGTTCCTCACTGAGTTTAAAAACAATTTTGTGCCCAAGGTTTATCTTGAGATGAAGATGCAAGAATTTTTGGAATTGAAGCAGGGTTTATGCCCAAGGTTTATGCCACTGCTTTGATTTCTACTGAGGCAGATAGGTGCCGGAGGCTTGAAAATGGCCTCAATTTGGAGATCCGTACCAGGTTAGCCCGATCGGATATGGGCACCTTTATTGAGTTAAGGGCTGCTGCAGTGCGAGTTGAGCAGCTGATGAGGCAGAAACAGGCTGAGACTGGACAAGGATCCAGAGGAAAAAGACCGAGCGATAGTCAAGGCCGCTCTGGTAGGAGATTTAACAAGCGCCAGAGCAGGACCTTCAGGTCTTCGGGAGGATCCAGGCAGTATGGATTTGGACAAAGAGGGAGGTCTGTACAGACTGACAGTGGCGGTAGTAGAGGTACAGAACAGATTCCCCCAGTTTGTGAACACTGCGAGAAGAGACATAGTGGCGAATGTTGGTGGTTGACTGGAGCTTGCCTTAGGTACGGCTTGATGGACCATCAGGTCAGGGATTGCCCTGCTACGTTAAGAGCTCGATCGATAGTTAGCGGGTGATCGGGGAGTAACACTACGGTGCAGCAGAGCCGAGCGGATGGATCTGGAGCGAGGGGCCGAGCTAGGGGCCGAGATAGAGCTGAGAGCTCTTTTGTGAGGACTAAAGGACAGGTCAGTCGACCGCAGTCCCAGGCCAGGGTCTATGCCATAACCAGGCAGGAGGCCCAGGATTCTCCAGAGGTAGTAGCAGGTGCGCTTCTTATCTCTGGTTTTGAAGCTTTTGCATTGCTAGATCCAGGATCCACCCACTCTTTTATCGCACCGCATTTGGCATGTAAATTGCATGGGGATAGAGAGATATTACAGTATGGGCTAGAGGTAAGTACACCTCTAGGTAGTACTATTGCCTTAGGAGAAGTCTGCAAGGGGTGCCCAATTCTGATCGATCGAGCGGTGTTGAAGGCAGGCCTGATAGTACTACAGTTGAGAGAGATCGATGTGATTTTGGGCATGGACTGGCTTACTGTTCATAGGGCTATCATGAACTGTTACACTAAGGAGGTTATCTTGGAATCTCCGGGCCAACCTAGAACAGTGTTTCGAGGAGTTAGTCAGGCAGTGCCAGCTCGGATGATCTATTTCTTGAGTGCTCTGAGGTTGATGCAGGGAGGATGTGAGGCCTATTTGGCTCATATTATTGAAGTGAGAGTAGAGCAGAGATTCCAGGATATTCCCGTGGTTAGGAAATTTCCGGATGTGTTTCCTAATGAGTTACCGGGCTTACCGCCTAATCGGGAAACAGAGTTCACGATCGACTTAGTTCCAGGTGTAAGTGAAAGTCGTGTACAAGTCGACTTGTACAATGGGACAAGGCGACTTACACGCATTCGGTCCCGACAAGTCG
>JANKOE010000005.1:54939802-54952520 GCA_026284465.1 Erythroxylum citrifolium | reverse complement strand
TCAGTAGAATGGTACATAGGAGCAGCGGCCATCTTTTAGGTTGGATTTGATATTTGATTTCCGTTCTCACAGCAACTCATAGTTCAGATGGTTTCGGATACACGCCTAATAAAATAATTGATGTTCTCTTATGAAAATGGCTTGGAATTTTATTTTTATCAACAACTAAATGAGTTTCATTTGTTTAAGCTAAGTAGCAGTCTACATTCCCAAGCCTCAGAGAGATTAGCATTCCTTATCTATAACATAATGTGTATCTGTTCATTTGAGATGACAATTTCTGAAATTATCAAATAAAGCTTCGTTAGAAAGAAGTTAATGTGGATTTTGGACCTTAGATAATTCTGTCTCTCCATTTCTGTCAACTGATTTCTTTGGTAAGTCTTTTATATATATATATGTTCTGTAGAAAAAGTTCTGCAAGAAAGTTCCTTTGAATAAGGTGGATGTCTGTGTTGAAGGGTAGAAGTTAAGATCTCCCTGAATTCTCTCATTAGAAAGTGGAAAAAAAAAGAATAGTTCCCTGAATTCCGGAAAACAAGATTATTAATACGGCAAGTTGTAATATGGCAATGGGTACTTATGATGTTACACTGGCTAAGCGTAGCAGATGTCATTGCTTTTAAGAACAGTTAGTTTGTTACGTATGAAGTACAGGTAAACATAGCCTTCCGTTTCAACATTCTCTCTTCCAGCAGACTACTCCTTTGTGCTAAAGCTTCCAAATAAGTTCATGATACTTTATTTCTTGTGCTGTCAGAATGTTTTGTGCTCACTTATGTTATGATGTCTAATTATTTGCCCCTGTTGGGTGGACTCGTTTATGTTCTTCAGTGAGTCTGATCTTTTGCACTAGTTTCCTGGCATGAAGATTCAGACAGAAAGTGGCAAGGTGAAGTTTCAGAAAAGTTAATTTTCCCAGTTGTAGGAACTGCAAACTTTCTCTCGGATGATGAACAAAGGCTAGAATAGAAATCTGAGGTTGAGAATTTTGAGATAAGGCGCAATTATTGTAATATCTAACTTTGTCAGCAAATAGTATCCATTGTTGACTTTGTCTTTTCACTAGTTCCTGTGGTTGGAAAAGAAATCATTGTCCTTGTCTTTTCTTCTCTGTGGAGTAGCCTTGTTTTCTTGCTTTCCCTGTCTTTGGCAATTTGGTGCTGCAGTCCCTATAATTGAATGTGACGCATAATACGCGTAAGCAATTTCCTACGGCTATCCTTTATACTTTTTCTGGCTATTTCAATTCTATCCTCATCTTTTCTTGGAGATTCAAGTCAAGAATTATATTCATATTCATACCGCTGCTTAAACTCCACAAGATCTAACAAAAGGCTTGCAGAGTTGGAATCCAATGTTATGTGTTGTTGTTGGGAGCGTTTACGAGTTCACTAGATTAGAATAGTGATGAGCTCCCAATCAAGCCCTTCGCTAGAAGCACAATAAGCGTGGACTATACAAGCTTAGTTTAATCATCAGTTTGAACCCAAAGTGATGGGAAGTTTATGTATGTGATAAAGTTCACGTCATGTTTTGCTCTGGTCTCGTGTTTTGCGGTAAGAGTTTGATCTTTGTTACAGCAATTGGTTTTATAGGCTTCGACCTTAAGTCTTTGTTTGGATGCTTAGTTACACAAGGGAAAGGAAATGAAAGGAAATCTTGCATTTTCCTCCCTTTCCCACTAATTGCAAGATAAGAATAAAAATGACTCAAATTTCTCTTCCATTCCTCTTAATTCTCTCTCTTATTCTTGTCCAAACAATAAAAAGGAAGAGATGCAATTTCTTTTCCTTTCTCTTCTTTTGATTTCCCTCCAAACAAAGGCTAAGAAAATCCTGATTTTGTAATAGGAAAGCCCTACGAAAGCCCATCAGAGTGAACGTGTGAGTTGATCCTGATTTTAAGCGCTACTTAATCCCTTGTCTTGCAAACTACAAAAGGATTTTTACTTTTCACTCCTATTCTTTTCTGTTAACGTTTCAGGTAAATTTGTACAGAGAAAAGTTCGACAAATATGCGTACATGTAGTAGTTGTTGTTTTTTTTCTTTTGAGAATTAAAATGGGTATCTATAGTTGTGAGGTAAATTATATTAACGTTTCTTGTAATATGACATTAAAAACATTTTTTTTCAAATTGATTTTATAAGTTTCAGTGCCTTGATAATTAATAAATATGCTTTTCTCCCCAATATTATGTTACAAATTAAGCTATTACTGATCAATTTTTTATGAAAATTAAAATAACTAATACTCAAAATTTTTCTATACATTATGAAATTTAATATATTCATATATTTTGAATATTCATTTTCAGCTTCTAAAGGTTAGAGCTATTATTATAGAAAAAATTGCTTTTTTGTTACAAGTTGAAAAATCCTTTCCTAAATGTTATTTTCATGCCATAAATAACAGTTCTCATGTTATTTTTTCTTATGTTAGTATCCACATTAACGACAAAGTGTTCTACCTTTCTTAAAGTAATAAAATGATAGTAATCAACTAATCATATATGAGGTGTTTGAGAAACAACTGATAAGTTGTTTTTTTTAGCTTATTAACTAAAAGTTAGCTTTTTGACTATTTTAAAAGGTTATTAATGTGTTTGGTGAATGAATTATTGGTTAGCTTATTTAACTCCAACAAGTTGATTTTTAAAAGCTTTATAAGAGGAGTTTTTTATGATCAATCAAAAATTAATAGATAAAAAACCAGTTATACTCTCCTTTCATAAATTTTGAATTATGCTAATTATGTTATAGTGATATTATGGATAACTTAAACTAAAAATCATGCATAACTAAAAATCACGCATGTATTCTACAGTAATAATTTTTTTTTACAGTGAAGTAAGTTTTTTAGTTACAAAACTTGGGAGCTTTTTTTACTTATGAAATAAGTTTTTTGGTTACAAAATAAAAAATATGTTAAAATAAAAAATATGTTATGGTGACAAAATTTTTAAGAATGTTCGATGTTTTTTATTAGAGTTAAAAACTTAAATTTTGTAAAATTAAATATCTAATCATGACCTTATAAATTCTTTTTTTTTACGTCATGCCATCATAAGTCATTTTACACTTAAACAGTTAATACTAAATAACTAATTTTACCAAACATCTTTAATAAACAACTAATACTATCCGCTGGTCAAATCAGCTAATATAATTAGCTGTTAGCTAACTGATGATAGAATCAGTTAACAACTAATGCAATTCGTTGATTGCCAAATAGAATCATAATTCATCTCCATAAAAATTTGGACTAACAGATATTATCTTTAATACCAAGGTATCTTTAGGGGTTATTGTAGGGTTATTTAAATGATAATCCTTAATCCCTTGTTGAATATGAAAAGTAATGATATCTTAGGAAACTCTAGATTAGTCAAACATATAGCCTTTATCGTTCCAAAATCATACTGACACGACCCGCCTTTTGGACCGTGTTGGCACTAAGGAATGGGTAGGCTTAATGTCACCAAAACCCATAGTAAGCCTAACTTTTCTATATTCTACTGAAAATCCGGCATGACCCATTTGTTTGTCTGATTAATCCATATACCTGCTTAACAGTTTTGAATGAAGTAAGGATCTCAATCTGCAATTCTAACATACGTTATCTACTTATAATCTGTCAATCTATGATCATCTCATATCATCAACTAACATCATTCTCAATAACACAGCATATCCATACATGTATCATGTACATATGATTATGACAAACTATGGAGCAGCTATAAGCATCTGCAATTAACATCATGCCACAAATATTACTTGTCTGTTTATCCAAGCGAGTCTTAAAAAGCTTGGATTTCTCTCTCGTACGATCTGCTAATCCTCTGAAATGATAATAGTGAGAGGTGAGTCTACAACACGACTCAGTGAGATATAAACATGTACCATGCTTATGAGGCTAGGTAACACAAGGCTAGCTTCACAAGAATGATCTATGGCATTCTAAGCAACAATACATGGTATCAATGAATAAACAGGTAGAAATTTCAAATGCGGCAATCATATGAGTATCAATAATAAATCTCATTATGAATTATTCTATTATAAAAATGAATCTGGTTTCTAAATTCTTTTTTGGGTTCTGGATTTTGGGTTCTTTTCTGAGTTTTGGGTTCTTTCTTAATTATGAGTTCTTTCTTTGGTAGAGTTCTACAGGATTTCTAATTTTAAGCTTTCTCATTTCTGAGTTCTAATTTTCTGAATTTCTTAGGAAGAGACAGAGGCATATTAGTACGGCGTATCTCCCCTTTTTTGATTCTAAACAAGGTTTACCTAACCCTGCCCCTGGAAGCCTGCCCTCTCCAGGTAGGACTCGGATCTAACCCATCACTGGTGGGTTAACTATGTGCACATGGTTTGATAATATACTCCATCAGCTGGGTATCCTGTGAACTCATCTATCATGGCTAACAAGAAAAACATGATTCATCAAAGAATTGCAATTAATAGGTTCATCATAACAATGGAACCAGAAGATGCAAAGAATCTGAATATCATCTAGTCAATCTGGCATACAACATGCTAGACTCAATCACATGGAGTCATATATGAAATAAGTCATACAGATTCGAGAACAATTCAATAAGCCGCAAGATCAAAAAAAGGATTACTACACAAGTATAGTAGCATGATTATACTCACCTTGACTATCTCA
Organism: Erythroxylum citrifolium; assembly: GCA_026284465.1. Lineage (NCBI taxonomy): Eukaryota > Viridiplantae > Streptophyta > Magnoliopsida > Malpighiales > Erythroxylaceae > Erythroxylum > Erythroxylum citrifolium. The sequence goes on along the minus strand of JANKOE010000005.1, from coordinate 54,947,845 downwards.
GTGGTTCTGATCTCTTTTCTAATTTTCTTGAACTTGAGAGGTACTAGGTACGACTTCTAGTTCTATTCCTCATCTACTTTCACAATCAATTGGGTAATATGCATAAAAATTACCTATACCCGCATTAGTCATTCTTACATAAATATCATTTCTTAACACACACCATGTTCTATAATGGTCAAATTGGTTTCAAGCCATATTTTCCCTTGAAATTAGGAGTCTTGGAATTCATTAAATCCAAATTTAGCTCACAATTTTGAATACTTGATTCTTTATGTCTTGATTAGCTTAATCTTACTTGAGCCTATTCAGTACAGGTCTCATTCGTAAAGGCATAACTTTTTCTACATAGGCCCAATGTTTTTTCAAAATTTCCATACCTCTATTTAACACATAAATTCACATTTTTTTTCTTTTATGACTATTTTCTAATTCGGTCATTAAGGCTTCCAAATATCCCATTTACAATCAGCCTTAATATTCTGTCATGAGTTGAACCCTTCCTCAATAAAATCATTATAACTTATTCATTTCTAATCCAATTGAATTGATTCAAATTGTCATTTTCAATAGACTCATATGACTATCACATATCCAAAGATGACTAAAAAAGGATGTAATTTTGATTTGTTGTGATTTTTATAAGGCTGTCCTATTTCTGTTCTCTTCTATGTCACTAAGGTCAGTAACACCCTTCACTTATTTAGCCAATACTCATCCACTTAACTTTCCCTTTGTACAGCAATTAGATAACACATTTTCGAGCATTTAATAATGGAACTCATCATCCAATTCTGACTCTAAAGTCCTCAAACAATTAACTTTCATTTCATGTTTCAATCATGCTGGTATTCTGAACCAGTTTCAATTCGGGAGATGTTTGGATCACCTTAAATTCGAAAAAAAAAATCAGGGATATAGTAGAAACCTGTATCTACAACTTCCAAGTTTTGAGTTTTTTCCAAATTTACACTTTAAACAACTTAAAAAAAATGTATAAGAAGGACCTACGAATCTGCCTCCTTTGGCAGCTTTGAACTACAAAACCCTAGGTTTTAGTTTAGCCCTAAATCGCCATAAAAATGAAAAATTCCTCATGTTAATTAGTCATTAGACATCAAAGAATAAGAATCCATCATCAAAAGCATCAAACCCATAAATTTCATCAAGTGGGTTTCATATCTTTGGCAAAAGAAAGTGAGAAACTAAATTCCAATCAGTAGAATCTAGTGTCGGGATCGAGACTTATCATTTTGTATCGACTGATTGGCTTGATTTTCCTTCACGTTCTTATTAGAAAGCTTGAAATTTTGGAGAAACAAGCTTCCATGGTGACTTCGTAAGTGATGGAGGAGGAAGATAAGCTTTTTTTTCTTTTTTACACTTACAAGCCACTCATTTTCATTATTTACAAGAATGCCACTCTTTTCGTTATTTACAAAAATGCCCCTCTTGTACTGGTTCTTTAAAATCCGCTCGTACAATTTCTCGTGACAACCAAAAAGTGTCAAACATCATTAATTTGATGTAACCAAAAATTATAATTCACTGTCCTATTTTTAATGACATTAGTCTCAAATACCGATTTTTTCCGGTGCATCGGGTAAATTAGATACCGGGTGTTACAAATTAAGAAGTAGTTTCATATGTAAAATCTCTCAACAAATCTTCAAATTTTAGCTACATTTTTTTGACATATAATACTAAAAATATGAAAAGGGTTGTATTTTATTTTAATGATTATCTAAGAGAAATTTAGGTAATTTCTCTACCTAGAGTTATACTATAAGGATTATTCCTCTTCTAGAAGCTTCCTGTGGAATCATTTTCTTCATTGATTTCACCATAAGACTCCTTACTTGGTACTTTATTTCTTAATGTCCTCCTATAGAATTCACAACTCATATATTGAACTATTCTTGATAGAGAGAATAAGTTATCTAATTTTATCTGTATCACATCTATAAAAGTAATTATAGTTATGGATCCCATCATGTTTGTTATGTCTTACCCTTCCTAATTTTCACTATTATTTATTCATTTCCATATCTTCTATTTATTGGTTAAATCAACATAACCTTTATTTCTTTGATTACTAAAGGATTTTAAATCAACAGAACCTTTGTTACTTTGATTACTAAAGGAGTTGATATACGCATTTTAATGTTTTTCTCTATTGCATGTTTTAATTCTATTTATAAAATAATATCGAAGTCCTTAACTAACAGATTGAAGAAATTCTCACTTAATCATATTTACTTAAGGGGCATACATCACTAGGAGAATAATGGGAGATAACTTCCTATTAATGTAAGAAATTTTAGAGATCTACTCTAGTAAGAAGGGGGTAAATTTTGTTAACTCAAAGTAGACCTAAGGAAGGCCTACAAAAAAGTGGATTGGTCCTTTCTTCTAAATATCATAAAAGCAATCAAGGTGTATTTATCCAAAGCTTTTGACATCTTAAATTGGAATTCCCTACTTAGTAGTCTAGAATGGTTTCATTTCCCTATAAGATTCATTCACTAGATCAAAGTCTACCTTTCTACTTCCTCTTATAGAGTATCCATTAATGGTGTCCCAAGTAGCAGTTTTAATGATTCCAAAAGGATAAGACAAGGAGACCCAATTTCACCTTAGTTGTTTGCAGTTTCCATAGAGATTCTCAATATAATTATTATGCAGAATATCTCAAATAATTCTACTTTCACATTCAACTACAAATGTAAGGACTTCTAACTCAATAATCTCAGTTTTTCAAATGACTTTATGATGTTCTATGTGGCTTATCACATTCCATCTCTATTCTATATGAATTTCTTCTAAAATTCTGTAAAATGTCTCATCTTATTGTCAACTTGCTGAAAAGGAGATTTATTTCTCCTCCGATGTTACTAATGTTGCAAGGTTTATTATATTTGGATTGCGTGTAAATAACTTGCCTTTCAAATATCATGGAATCCCTATTTCTTCAAACAAGCTTAAGTTCTCGTATTGCCTTCTTTTATTAGAGAGTTTCAAAAGGAAATAAATGCTTGGTCGAATAGAGCACTCTCTTAAGCTAGTAGGATCTAACTTATTGTTTCTATTTTGATTAATCTTCACACCCATTATAGCTCACGTCTCTTCCTACCAAAGAAGATTAATAAGGAGATAGAGAAATGCGTAAGGAATGTTCTATAGACTTGCAAAATCTGACAATCCTAAGGGCTAAAAAGTTAAATGGGATGAGTTATGTAGGAAAAAGAATGAAGGAGGCCTAGGATTTGTCTCGATTAACTTGATCCAAACAATTTCAGTGGCAAAGAGGATTTGAAGACTCTTCAATGACAATGAAGCACTTTGGAGCAAGTGGACTAATGAAATTTATTTAAGAATTCTAGCTTTTGGCATTTAAGTGAAATGGAGTATTCTTGGCCTTTTACCCTCATCCATAGAAAAAGGTAGATTATTTGGTCTCTTTTTAAAATTCATATTGGAAATAGAGAGGACACGTAGTTCTAGTTTGATAATTGGTCTCCTCTTAGTTCCCAAATTTCAAGAGGTGATCTCTCTTACCTAGTAACAACAATTCCAACTTTGCCAAAATTTCCAAAGTAGTATATTAGAGATCTTGGCTTGCCAATGATAGAGGTATGGACAGATTGCTTTCCTACTTTCCCTTTTACCTTCTCAACCTTATCTTAAAGGATAAAGCTATCTGAATTCTAAAAGTAATGGGGAATTCTCAAATTCCTCTTGTCTAGAAGCTATTAGACCTTATCTTCCTTTTATTCCTTAGTATAACATTTTTGGAAAGGATCACTAATGCCCAAATCTTCTTTTACCATATGGTTAGATGCTAGAGTGAGATTGAAAAAAAATAGGCTCAAGATTTTTGTTGACCAGGTTTGTTGCCTTTGTAACTTGGTACCTAAAATAACTTCTCATTTATTCTTTCAATATTGCTACACTTCCTCCATTTGGACCAGAGTGCTCCACCTCTTGAATATTTATTTTTCTTATAGTAAATGGGATGAAATCTTAGTATGGGATGATAATTAATACAAAAAAAGGGGGAAAGATCAAATAGGTCTAAGCCTTAATCTCAATTGCTTTGTATATTCTATATAAAAAGAAAGAACTCTAAGATCTTCAGGAATATCAAAATTGAAAACTATACTACTGCACAAAAAGTGAGATATTGGATCAAAGAGATTCTAGTTGCTCATAACATCACTCAAAACTTGATCTACTCTCTTAAAAGAAGATGGAACTTAGATTGATCAGATTATTGCCTTTTAGGAGTCTTAATATTTAGTATGTAAAGTTTTCATTTTGTTGTAACTTTTGTTTCTTTTATATCTTTAATAACATTACTTTGTAATTAACTGTTGGCTACCCTTTTGGGCTTATGAATGGAATCATTTCTTCTTTTGAAAAAATTATAAAAGAAATATAGTTTCTTGAAAATTTTGTGAATGCATACAACAATGTTAATTTATTGGTAATGGTGAGCCCACAAGAACTTTTAAAAGCAGTAAAAGTGTAAGGCAAGGAGATTCCACTTCACCCTACTTCTTGGCCTTGGTTAAAAAGGTATTCAACAGACTTCTCAAAATAGTAGTAGAGAGAACAAAGAAATTCAGATTATGCAAAAAGTTAGGCATCATTAACTTGTGTTTTGTAGATGAGTTGATCTTACTAGCCACAGATGATAAAACTTCAATTTCCACTATAGAAACAGTTATGTAAATCTTCACCAGAATGTTTGGACTAAAAGGCAATTATAATAAGAGTGCCTTTTATATTTCTTTTAATGATAGGAGTAAAAATAACTAATTACCTCTATCATTGGATTTGTTAAAGTCCAACTGTAAACAACATATCTTAATATCCTTATTTCCTCTTCTAGAACACCATATGGGGATTTCAAACCTTTAATGGATAAACTTCAAGGGAGAATTTCACGCTAAAGCATGAAAGCTTTATCTTTGACTAGAAGAGCTTAGTTGATATTAACATATCTCAATTCCATCAATATACTTTGCTCTTCTCATATAGCATTCCCCTAAGATATAATCAAAACTATTGAAAAATCATTCAAAAAATTTGCAGAAGGTTTTAAAGCCCTTATTAAGTAGACTAAGCTTTGCACAACCAAGAAGCATGGCATGGCTTGAATATGGTTTCTTTAAAAATTCTAAACACGTTAATGCTCACTAAGAGGTTCTAGAGACTCATAGAGGACAAGCAGTCCTTATAGACCAAATGCATGCATGAATAATATATCAAAGGGGGAAGCATATGGAAGTTAAAATTTTTAGAGAGTGCCTCCACCATTATGAAAGTTATAATCAAAATAAGGAGAAAGATAAGGTTAGAATTAACAAAAGTGATTGGCAATGGAAACAATACCTATTTCTATATTGATAATTGGCTTTTTGTAAGACCTCTAGAGAACATTAGGGAACTTACTCCTCTAATCAAACTGTTGTAATGACTAAGGAGTATAAGACTATTATAGTGGATAAAGTTAATGATCCATTTTTTTTACGAGATCTACAGCACTAACCTGAATATGCATAAAGAAAATATTAACTACTGGAAACCATTAATTAAAGGAAACTTCTCTAGCCAATCTTGCAAGGAATTCTTTCAAGTATCTTTCACCAAAGTTATTTATTATAAAGTGGTATGGTGTAAGTACATACTGCCTCAAGATTTAGTTATGCTATGAAGGGTTGTTAAAGACAAACTTCCTACCATTGATAGGCTTAATAAATACTTTCCTATATTAAACTATTTTATGATGTGTAAGAATGCCCAGGAGAACGTTTCACTTCTATTTTTTTAATGTTAATAAACTAATGTACCTTAGAGAATGATTTTGGAAAAGTTTTATCTCAAGGATACTCCTCTTTATTAGCATCAAGTTATTACATAGATTTTTTATATGTCAGACAATAATAGAGCACTCATATGGTGTTTTTTCTACATAGCCCTTTCTTATCTTGTCAAGGCCATTTAAGATGAAAAGAATAAGAAAATTTTCAATAACATTGAAATGAGTAAGGATTTGTTATATAAAGAGTTTCTCAACATGATCAAATTACACATTAATCTCTTTAGTAGCAAAGTCAAATTGAACTCCGCTATCATTGACAAATGAAACATATAACTGGTTTTTTATGATAAAGTTTGAAGTCCAGAGTTAGCTTTTTATGGATAGTTATTCTTAGTGATTGATTCTAGTTTTTTCTTACTAAGGTTGATGACCTTTTGTAAAACCTTGTAACAACTATGTTGTTAGCCTTGTATGGCTTAATTTAATTTCATATTTTTAGAAAAATCTTACTATTTAATGTTCCACCTACTGTAGCATCTACCATCTACCTTCTATATTTCACTAAACTAGTATAGAATGTCTAGACCTATATTTATATTAGAAGATCGTAGTGTAGCACTTTTTTAACAAATCCTTGTATCTCTCTAATATTTCTTATAAAGTGTCATTATGAAACTAATGGAAAGAAGAGAAATCATTCCTTAGCTTTGTCATCTTAAATGGTGGAAAGAATTTAGCAAGGAACTTATCTATAAGAATCTCTCAAGTGGTAATTCATATAGTTAGTAATGCCTATACACATCACTTAGCTTGATCCCCTTAATGTCATAACTACAACCTATCGTTTTCTTTAGTTACCCCATTGATCTTGAATGTGTCAAAAATCTCTAAGAAGTTTGGGATATGTGCATTGGGATCACTGTCAAGTATCCTATTAAATTGTACATTCTATTGAAGCATTTAGATTACATCAAATTTAATTTCAAAATGATGAGCATTCATTTCTGACCTTGCAATGGTCAATTGTGTTCCCAGTAGAGATGATTTAGCATAGTCCATCATTGTTCTCCTTTTTTCTTCCATCTTTTCAAGTGTAGTTCTATTTTATCTTTAAGTTTTTGTTTGATTTGTTCCTTTTGATTTTGACTGATCTACTTTATATTTATAAGCACATAGAGTTAATTACAGATAGCTTACTAAAATTAAAGTGATTCCAAAATATTAATCCTATAAAGAACTAGTCAACAAATCTATTAATCGTAGTTAACAAATAAACTAAAAAATTAAAAAAAAATATTTAAGAGAATATAATTATTAAACTAAAGAAAACAAAAAATAATAAAGAAAGATTAATAAATAAAGTTTATGGAATTTGGTTTCACTCATATGAAATTCTATTCATACAAGATTAATTATCTAGTTTGAAATAAAAAATGAACCAAAGGTATCTATTTTCTCAATCGAAGCACACAAGTATATCTAATTAGGTAACCAAATTGTATAGTTATCCTAACTCTCAATGTATAATTCAACCTAATCAAACTTATTAAGCATATCTAATTTATTTGGTTTTCACTAAAGTTTAGGGTAATATTGTTCTTTAGCCCTAAAATTTTTATTCTCATAATGTACAGATTTTACTTCCCCTCTTAGTCCTTCATATAAGCCCTAAAATTGAATCTATGGTGGACAATCACAAATCTAACATTAAAAAAAAAGAATAAATTTAACCAGAAAATAATAAAATTATGTACTTTATAAAAGAGTGCAATAAATCATCTCCACTCTAAAGAATATTTTGAATATCCTTTAGATACCCTTAATTACTCTTTTGAAATAAAATTATGCGATGACTTATACGTATGTACCGAACTAAGGATAACCTTGACAAGAAGTAGTCTCCTATCTAATGAAAATTTTTTGGTACGCTAGTTGAAGATCCTCTTTGGTATCTTCTCGAACAATGGGGTACATTCTCTATTGAGCAACCTTTTAGTATAGATAGGTAGTCTCAAGGATGTGAATGAGTGTTAGCCCCGAATTTTTTTTATGACAAATTAAGCATGATTAGCCTAATTAAGTAAATTAAGTTAGCATAAATCAAGTTGTCATAAATTAAGTAGGATAGCATATGACACAAAATGAAGTTAACTAATAAATTAAGTATAATAATCAATGTGTTAGATGAGAATTAAATGTATTAGATATGTTAGATG
>JANKOE010000005.1:54850448-54862083 GCA_026284465.1 Erythroxylum citrifolium | reverse complement strand
AATGCCCCCTTATGCAACTTATCACTTTAACTTTAATTCATTTCACCAATGTTACAAAATCCCATTAACATTAACATTCTAATTTGCTCCAACATACATTAATCTATCAAGACCCTTACTTAATCTAATCAAGCTTAATCATATAATTAAAAAAAATTCAGGGACCAGCATTTGATCAATTACTTCACTTGAAGCTAAATATATTTATTAAACAATTTTTCATTTATGGATATCTTTGTGTATAGCTTCAACAAATCCTCATTGTGAAGACACCTTTATACTGATCTCTTTATAACTAGTTTACAAACTGACTCACCTTCAGTTGTTATAAGTGACTTTAACACTATTTCAAGAATTAGCTCTTACAAGAGAATGAATCAAGGAAATTCATATTTTAGTAACTCTATTTCATGTTCAAAACTAATCAATTTAATATTTGAGGACAAAATTTTCAATTAAAATAAAATGCAATGTGGAAGATTATTTCTCAACAAGGAAGGTTGAAAGGGAAATGACTAATGCCATTAGTTCTATAACTTTCCTAACTCTTGGGTAACCATTATGAATACATTAGTCTCAAATTATGGCCCCATGGACGTAAACTTAAGATCCTCAAGAAGGGAGAGGTATAAACCTTTTGAATTTAATAACTATCTTTCCTCTTGTATATGATTTGAAGTAGTAGTTTTAAAGGAATTCTTCTCACCCAGTCAAGGTCACTCACTTTACATGCGTGTGATGAAACTAAAAGCCATCAAAATATTGTTAAAGTTAATGAACTTTAAACTCTAGGGATTGTAATTATTGAGATAATTTACCATAAGTTTCATTGTCTTTATGAATTGAAGTATTTAGGCAATTAGCCATAGGTTTTGATGACTAAGTTGAATTCAATTTATTTTATGAAATTGGAGAGTGGATATTTGATTTGCATCAAAACCCTTTTTATATTAAGTAAATGTGTTTTCTTTTGAGTATTTTCATTATCCTACACATAAAAATGAAATAATTGTGAATAACTGAGCATTAAATAATTTCACTTCACTGGCTTTATACAAATAAAAAGGTTGGAATTAAAAAGTGGTGATAGTGGCCTTTTAAGATAGTGAACTAGTTGAGTAACCAGGCATATTCATAACAAGGTGTTTAATATCATATCAAAAGTCTAGGTGACTTTTCAAACAAGCTTCTAATTGCTCTTTTTTTTTAAAAAAATTGATGTTTTGTTTTATGTTAATAAGGGGCATGGATGTGTTTGAGAGTTAACATATCTCTTTCTTGAATGTTCATTTTATTCATTGAGTTGAATTTTGTGAATCGGGTTGAAGTTTGATGAACTGTAAGGTGAATTGAGTTACTTTATGAATTGGTACAAGTATCTAATTGCCTAATACTTTGATGGCTTTGCAATTGAATGAGTGGTGGAGAATATTGATCCATATATTTGATTTGTTTAATATTTTTTTTGTAGAATTGCCTCTTATTTGAGTTAGGATAATTAAGTTGATTTACTTGAGGACAAGTGACTGATTAAGTGTGCAAAATTTTGATATGTGCTAAATAGATTTATTTTAGCATGATTTGAATGCATTTACTTGTATTTTGGATATTTTCACAAGATTTGATACCTAAAATGATTCAAATTTTATTTTAAGTCCTTTTTAGCATCTTAAAGGAAAAGGAATGAATTTAAAGATTATCTAAGTCATTTTGGTGCAACTTTGATAGAATTTAAAGAAAGGAATCAGAACACATAGCAACACGATAACATGTTACTAATTATATTTCAACATATCCTATTCTATTTCTCAAGAAGATTTACACTAAAGAAACACGACACCAACATGCCTTGTATTTAGGCTGTGTTCAAAATAGGGACATTTTGTTTCTCCGAATGCATGTGATATGTTTCCATGTTTAGCCTATGTTCACCAACACACTGGTTAGACAATTCTTCATCCTTATGTTAGCATTAATTAATTACATAAAAGCTCTAGAATGGAAGGTAAAGTGACATAGAGCCAAACAAGGTCTAGAGTTAGGGTCGTATAAGCCTTAAAATTTAGGGTTTTGCATTACTAAAAGGGAGACGACTAAAAACAAAAAGGGATGTATTGACAAATCAGTTTTTGACACAAAAAGAGTTTATTATAAGCTAAATTAAGCAGTTGGAAATCAATAGGAAAGACACTTAAAAGAACAAGATATCTATCAAGACTCAACAAGAATTTAAAGATTTAAGAACTATAAAGATGTTTTTCTTTATCTTTTATTCTTTCTTCTTTTTTGTTAGTTTCCATTGTCTTATCATTAACAAATTAGGATATAGATTTAGATGAGATGGACATTAGGATTTAATGTTTTGAACTTATGTTTTGATTTAATGAAACTTCTAGTTTTATTGATATTTGTTCATACTATAATATTGTGTTGAATGGAAGAAACGAAAGTTGAAAATTCAATAATTGGATTAATACAATAAGATTCAAAGATGATGCATATGTTTCGATCACAACAAGAATAATGAATGGGTTGTTCGGGAGAGAACTATATGATCTTTCTAAGTTAGTATGAAACCTATAATGAGAGTTCACGAATCAAATTATTGCATTCTTATGTTGTTTTGATTAGAAAGAGATTTGGTAAATTCAAATTTAGAAATACAAAGTACATTGCTTTCTTACTTGGATAGGAAACTAGTATTGATCATTAAATCATAGTGAAATCAACAAATAGTAAACTCTTAAGAAAGGACATAAAAAATGTTAACCCTGTTCAGCAAAGTCTCGGCTCATTTATTCATCACAAGCTTATATTAAGAACTTCCTCCGCCAGGTGTAAGAAAACTGGCTATACTAAAAATATGGAAACAAGAAGTGTGAGGTGTAAGTTAGGACATGTGGCATATGTGGGTTTAATTGACACCTTGGTGTTATTTTGGTGGTCTTGTACAAATTTTGGGTATGATCTGACTATTTTAATACAAACATTTAATTTTTCAAAAAAAAACTTGAGGTTTAATTGGGTAAACTTAACGGAACTAGACGTCGAGCATCCTCGGTCTTAATTATACCAAAAACCATATTTGTTTTTTGAAAAATTATGCTGAGGCTACGGACATGAAGGAGTGAGTTTCTTCAGACTACGACAAGTAGTAGACCTTAACGAGTTGATTGAAGATAAAGGAAGGGTGCGAGAAACCGATACTAATTAAACACAATGTGTTGATGCAAATGATCGGATTCGGAAACAGAAAACATGGACTAATTGGATCATTATCTCAAGGAGGCTACTCCAAGGTTCTTGCTCACGAAACTAGATCCTCTGTCCAGTTTTACTCTATCTTATTCTGTCTCATAGAATCTCAGCCATTTATTTTGTAGGATCTACGCGAAACCCATGCGAGCCTCCCATAAATAAATGGCTGAGATTTATTACACAATAAGACACCATAATATTGGACAAAAGATCTGTACTCTTTGCTCGCTCTCTTTCATAATTTTGGTCGCTCTCATCCTAATGTTTTATCTTCTCTTTTCTCTCTCCTTATTTTCACGCTTACCCTAGCAAGCAATACACCGAGCATCAGAATCTACCAGTTTCGCTTCTCTCCATCCAACTGGACATCGAAACTTTGAGCAAACATCCAACTAGATAGCATAGCTTACCACACTTAGGTATCATGTCACTCCCACCAAACAAAAGCAAATGATAACTTGTCATGTCCAATAAACCAAAACCCAAGAAATAGTGCAAAACTCTCTTTGGTTTGGAAAATGGGGATGTGATCTTCTAGCCCTAATCTGTCCCATTTTGATCCAAGCCATTCATTGATATTCAATGGATGGCTTGGATCAAAATGGGACAGATTAGGGCCAAAATAATCTGTCCCATTTTGATCCAAGCCATCTATTTAAGCCATCCATTTACATAAATAGATAGCTTGGATTAAAATGGGACAGATTAGGGCCAGAATACGGGACAAAGGATTTCAGGATTGAAAAATGGAGCCATGTGCAAGCTCAAAGTCACCCTGACAATGATGCCTTTACTTGAAGCATTAAGACGCATCAACTGTATGATTGGTATGGATTGCTAACACAAAATCATATGTAACTGCGTTTTTGTTGAGCTTGCTGCAAGTTGAGCTAGCCAATGTCAGAATAAAGTACAACCACTTAAAAAGTACAAGGCATAAGAATGATCATATCAATCATAAGTTAATTAAGGATGCTAATGACTTATTTTCTGTAACAATTTGACCGCGATTATCTTAGCACGCATTAGGTAGAGCTACACAACTTGCATTCATTGCTCGTTCCTCCTTGGAGAAGATAGTCGATGCTTAGACCATTCTTTTAAGCTTTTGCGGTGGAGTTCGTTCAGACGAATATAAGGGCGTCTTTCTTTGATGAACTCTTCAGCCTTTTTCCAATCTTCCACTACACCCAAAGCCACCAACAGTGCACACATGAGAGCAACACTTCTTCCATGCCCTAAAGGAACAATAAGATCATTTAAGGTTAAAAAGAAAAGCAAGCTCATGTGTATAGATCATTCCAAGGCGAAATATAAATCTTTCGTAGACCTCTAATCAGATTTTATTAAAAAAATGGCATGTGCAAAAGCCTCCAAAGAGTACTTTTAAGAGCCACACAAAGAAATACTTGCAGAGTTGACACTCATTTGACCTTCTCCCTTGCACGTTATTTCCATCAATTAATATAGCCCTGAATCAAATGCATTCAATGACCCATCCTAAAATAATTAATACTTTTTTAACATCCTTTCTCCAGTTTACTCGCGTAGATTTTGATGGTCTGACATTTTGATGTAATCAGACGTCAATTAAGTTATTTTAACACAAGTTGCATGATGGAGAAGCAATGCTCGTGGACTTATCTTTGAAGGCACACATGCAGGGGCATAGCTTGCAACATCTAAGTACAATTAAACTAGACTCCCATTTGGAATATTCACTTGGGTCGCACAGCATATTAAAAAGTCAGAATAGAATACAAGCCTACAGAATCAGGTGACGATGCATTAAAAGATGTGTTGATCCCATGCAAGACTCGTATACAAAGAAAACTCAAACACTATTTATCCATAACCAACAATCCAATATCTTTGCCTTCCCTCAAGAATCCTTTATTTGTCTTTGCATATTCAAACTGGAGTTCACTGATTACCACTTGATTAAGCAATGATATCCCTCAAATAATGTAGAATGATTTTATAAGCTTGTGTTTCTGTTACTAAATACTTTTTTCCATCCACATTGAAGGTAGTAGACAAATGCTTATCAAACTTACTTTGCCACAAATGAGACTCACTAGGTCTACACATCATTACATCGCAGTGGGAACTATACGTAATGACACTTTTCCAGTTTATTGCAATTGAAATGGAACCTAATGCAAAATCCTTTCCAATTATTTGCTAGCGTGCCTAACAAAATGACAACGTCTGATAAGCAAATACTGAACAAAATCTAGTCCTATTTGACTGAAAAATCAGAACTAAGCACCAAACTAAGATCAACCACCGCAAAATTCAAAAAGACACATCATGAATTCCAACTCCATACAAATTACTTCTCAGACACATCGCAATACAGTCATGATGATTTTGCTTCAACCTAGTCATATTTTTCCCTCTTTGATAGAGATTAACCTAAATCAGAACACTTGATAACATGGCAATAGATAAATATAAAGAACCTAATTAATGATCCAGAAAGAGGTGAAACCTATAGCTCCAGAGCTTTCAATTTGTTTGATTATCAAAAACGGAAAATATGTATTGAAGAGCCATAAAACACTAATATCATACCATAAGCACAATGAATAAAAATCGGCCTGTCTTGAGATCTCTTCCTGCAAGCCCACTTAACTGCAGATTCAATCTCCCCTGGTTGAGGTGCTCTGGTATCCCAAGTTGGAACACACAAATAAGAATGCCCCTTAAACTCTGCTTTTCTTGGGAATTCACAGGTGCAGTCTATAATTGCAGGATTACCAGGTGGCAACTTATCGGACGAATAAGGCCACCCACCAACATACAGACCCTCAGAAATCTGTGTGTAAGGCTCCTCACCGCTTGTGAACCTTCTAAGATATGAAAAGATCCTAACAAAATACAAGTATGGACTGAACATGATAATCGACCAAACTGGGAAACTCCCATCTGGGTTTTTCCCCAACAGCATGGGGAGATCGATAAAAGGATGAGCCGCCATGGATATTAGGACACTAACCAACGACGCATACAACAAGGGCATTGACAAAAAGGTGAAACCAAAGCTTCTAAGGTAGGTAAAAATGAGGAACAGCGCTGTTGCTTTCAGTCCCATTAAGATTGATAAACCCAATCCCATGTTTGGATTTGATCCAAATTTTACAAGGATGAGACCTGAAACTGGAGAAACCAGTTGAGTTCAAGAATCCGCTCTTACTTGGGATTCAAAATTTAACGCACTAAATCAATGAGAAGTGATGAGAGAACAAAAGAGACGCTCCCAAGAGATGAATTTGAATAACGAAAATAGCCACTTACAGAAGAGGAAATGGATCACCTTTGGTTGAAGACTTAAAGAAAGGAATCTGTACGATACCTTATTCGTTATTAATGTCGAGTTTTGCAATGGAGGAAGGCAAACCAGGAGACGATGAAACTATAGAAAAAAGAGAAACTAGTTTGCGCATACTAGATGAGAAGAAAATTGGATAAATGAATTGAAGATCGGGTTGATGATTGGAAAATGTCAAGCTGAACAATCAGCTAGGAGCAATTCAAGATCAAGACTCAACCCGATGCATTGACCCGACTCATTTCAACCCACCCTCTCCGTTTCATAAATCGATAGTTTTATAAAGAAATTTAGATAAATATAAAATCACAGATTCACACAAACTCAACTTCCTATAAATTTCTTTTTACACGAGCAATATGTGGAGGCCTTCCTTATCTAAGCATGAAGCCAACAGGACACGACAAGTGAGACGACACGTTTACCGCGTTGATGGATTTGCCTTGATTAACGTGGTTGATTATTGATTTTATTAATGAATACACATCAAATTTTATATTAGCAACGTTCTTTGTATAAAAACATTAATTAAAAAAGATTTAGGAAAAAAAGAATGATACGGTACTTTGTATAACACCACAAATAATCATTTAACTGAATTTAGTTTGTAAAATAAGAACAGCAAAAAAGAAATTTTGAATTTAATTTACTTGATTCAAACACTATGATCTTATAAATATTAGTAAAATAAGAATTATACAATAAGATTAAATGATCAAACACATCCTAGAATATGACCTAGGCATTTTTCTCTATAAAATTAAGGTACAAAAGACTTGAACTGACACATAGGCAGGTTAAAGCCTATATCACATGGTGATAGGTGCTTAATTGATTAAGAAATTATTCCATAACACTTAGTGATTATTAACATAAAAATGCTTAAGATACTCGTGTTAATTCATGTATGATTTTAGGTACAATTTGAAAGAAAAGAAGTTAAAGTGAGTCAAAAGTACTTCATATAGGCCAATTTTTGAAGATTAATATTTACTTACCCTTGTGGAGAAAGAAGAAAAAAATAATAAAAGGCAAGAAAATGGAACACAGAGAAGAAGAGACCAAAAATGACACAGCAGCAGATGAGTAAAACGACGCAACAGGAGACTAGGATGCCAAGGCAGAAATGGCAACGCATCATACTGGAACATCTGCGTTCAACGTAGACAGCATCTTAATGCAAACGTTGTGTGTTCAACACAAACAACGTCTGCGTTAATATGCGTTTTACTTAAAACGCATAGTAACAACGTAGGTTATGAAAAGAAGTGTGAACAGGAGGGTGGCCACCAATTTTTATTTCTCACATCATAAACAGTAGTAGGAGAGAGGGCAAAAGAAAGCTTGTGCGATAGCACAGTGAGGAGAACAAGAGGGGCAATAGAAATGGAGTGAATGCAGTGGAGTGAAACAAAAGAGAGGGAGGCGCGATGAAGAGAGCAAACAGGGGGTTCAACTAGGGATATATGATAGGAGGTGAAGCATTTTTTCGGGAGAGATCCATGGAAGACTAGATGTCCCGACGCTGGTTTGGAGGTGACATCAACGTCGACTACCTGGGTTAAGTATTTTTTTAATTATTTTGTTGTTTATTTCTTTTATTAGAAATTGATTGTGTTATCCTATATTAATTGATTTGGGTATTGTGTATAGATAATCGGATTTTCGTTATTGTTCGGTTGTTTATGTATTGGGTATTATGAAAAGAAGATTTTAATGAGTTCATTGAATCGTTTAATTGCAAACCCATTGCTAGAATTTTGATATAATTCGTAATTATTATGTTGAAATTCATGTGTAGAGACTAATGATTCGTAATCATTAGGGATAACATGACCTAGGTTAAATGATGCATCGTATGTGGTTGTTTCCTTGATTAATCGGTTTTCCTAATTCGTAATGCTACTACCTAATTAAATATAGAGATCGTATCCTAGGTTATTCGGTGGTTAGATCTAATTAACGATTGTATTTTGATTAAACAAAACCTAAGAAAAAACTCGGGTTAATTGTTAACTCACGATTAATAGTTGCTAGGAGAGGTTAGAGAATAATAAATCAATGAAATATGATTAATTAAGGTGTAGGCCGAGATTGAACTAAAGAACCTGGTCTCTACCGAATTCCCCACTTTTATCATTTTTTTTGCATACTTTCTTTAATTTGTTTTTATTAGCCTAGTTTCATTTTATTCTCTTACTTAAAAAATCCAAAACTCCCCCTTTTCCTAAACACCAATTAATTTTATTTCATAAAATTTGCACACACTCTCTGTAGGATCAACCTAGACTCACTACTAATATAGTAGTAGTTTAGTTTTTATTTTGATTAGCGTAACGACACACGGTCAATTTTAGCGTCGTTGTCAAGGGGTGCAGTGATTTAGTTTTAGTTTGTAATTTAATTGGTGTTTTGTACATAATTGTTCATAATTAATTTCTTTTTAGTTATTTTGTGATCTTTTCATTTTTTATTTCGTGTTTTAAAAAATTCAATATGGATAGAAGTAATTTCTTTTATAACTCATATTCTCAATCCTATAATAATGTTTGGACTGATCAACTTAACTTTTATTATGGATGGGATAGTCATCAAAATTACTTCCATGATAATTTGTAGGATACACAGCAATTCCCATATGGACCAAAAGCTTCTTGTCAAAACTCAGGTTTATCTCTGGAGGAATTAGTGAATGTTGTGATTGCTAACAATCTCCAATTTCAACAAAGCCTACAACAAGATATGCAACAATTCCAACAAAATATGCAATAGCTGTTTCAGTAAGGTGTACAACAAATCCGACAAGATGCTCTGCAATTCCAGTAAGATGCATTGCCTCAATGGGGAGATATCAATCATCTGGAATCGCAAAGCAAAGAGGAGCAACCGCATCAACCCGAGGTGTACCTGATGGATGCTTGTGTGGAAACTTTACAAAGTAATGAGGAACTTGAGAATTTTGAGGTCAATCCTCAACGCATTGCTTGTGTTAAAGAAGTTAAAAAGGAGCTCGAAGCTGAAAGGGGCACATCTTTTAGCGCAGAGGTAAGTACTGAGTCCAGTCCATGATTATTTTTTAAACTAACTTTTTACCTTTACGTAATAGATTGCAGGAATTAAATGATAAAGAAAAAGGTGAAAAGACATTCGAAATATTTCCAAAGTGTATGGACTCATTCGGGATTGAGAATCTGAGGATAGAGAAGACATTAAATGAGGATCATGATCAACTAAGGCCATATCCGGAACTACCTCGTGTGAAAGTGGTGCTAATTTTAGTAATTAAAGATCACAATTTCGTCACGTGAGGAGAGAAGGAGTCGAGCCAGTAACCCTAAACAATGGCACTTTTTGGGAGGCAACCCATGGGAAGTAAATTTCTTTTCCTTTACATTTCCGCATTACTTTTTAAATGCATGTGTGTTTTTAAATTTTATTGTTTTACTTGTTTTAAGTTTTCAATCAAAATGAGAGAAAGAATAAAACAAACAAACAAACATTTTCTCGTTTTCTATTGCCTGTGGACTATATAGTTATGATTAGAGTATGAATTGACTAGAGAATTTCATGGAAACTTTAGTATGTATTTTTACTCTTGTGATTGGTCGATGTGCATTATTTTTAGAAGAGTAGTGACTAGTGGTGGACAAAGCCGGTGAGATTTTGAGCTTTATTTGACTGACACATTCATATCAGTCTTATTGTCTTTTGATAATGTGTGACCTTCATGACATGTACATCCTGAATTTGTCTTGAATTTTTATTCGAGAAAACATTTTTATCATATGCATTAACATGGATATGATTAGGCATTCTTTGCTTTTTCGAACTAAATTAACCAAATAGCCTATCCATTATATGATTTTCCTTTTTGATAACCCCTTTGAGCCTTATTAGCCTTTCTTTTTTATATCAACCATATTACATGCTTTATACTTAACCAAATGTCCTACCGAAGCCATAAAGCTAGTAGAACATTAGTGATTGGTGAGTTTGTGGATGTACAAAAGTGTAAATGTGAGGGTGCACATATGTGTGGGTTGATTAATATTGGGATGTTTTGTTATATTTTATCATTGAAATTCACATGTTAATGTAGTTTCTTTTAATGTAAAAAAAGAAAGGAAAAGAAAGAAAGAAAAAGGAAAAGCACAAGAAAAGAAAAGAAAAGAAAATGAAAAAGAAAGAAAGAAATTTTTTTGTTCAAATAAATTTATCAAGGAAGAAGTGTGTATGAGTTTGCAAAGTTATTCATAATTAATAAATCTTCCTAGAGTTGTAATGAATGTGTTATTTGAGTATGTTGAATATGAGGTAAATGTTAGCTTGGAAGGTTCACTCTTGTGATTCCAATGTATTGTCATCAATTGTATGAGTGTTTCATTCGGATTAGTATATGCTTCATGTGATTTGTGTGAGAGAGCTGAATTGGATTGTGAAATATAAGTGTTGCATTTGTCATAGCTGATGGTACCTAGTTTTGTATAAATGTTAACTTGTGCACTTGGTGGTATAATTGAGTGTTACATTTGTTTCACTAGCTTTAATGACTTTCATGTTACTTGACTTAAATACATCTCACCTTACCTGTACCCACATTACAACCTTGAAAAGTACTTTGATCCATCATGTGACGTTTAGTGGTGGAGAAATGAAATGATATGTAAAGTTGTGGATTGTCATGATTATGAATGATGTTAAGTGTACTCGTGGATATACTTATTTAAACACATTTTGTTGGACCCCGTCGCTGAAGCCCAACATTCGGACCCACACAGCATAGAGGACCCAAAACCGAATACATAATGACCACAACTAGGAGAGAAAATTTAATTAGAAGATTTTGAGTTAGCTTTTTAATAAAGAAGATCCCTCGGTTCTAACGATTCCAACGCAACTGGAATCGCTCAATTTGGACTTGAAACGGAGAAGTTATGGTTAAAATACCATCCTAAAGAAAGCAGCGAAACCGACCTTCCACCGACTTCAAGACAAAATTGGAAACTCTAGGGGACCGAATCACCACTTGGGTTCTTCATAGAA
>JANKOE010000005.1:54815665-54827548 GCA_026284465.1 Erythroxylum citrifolium | reverse complement strand
CTAACTTTCCCTCATTTACATGCATATATGCTGGACACCCAAATATTCTTAAAGTAGAGTAATCAGCAGGAGTACCTAACCAAACTTTCTCTAAAGTATTGAAATTAAGAGGAGCACAAGGAGAGCGGTTAACGATGTACCAAGCTGTAGCAATAGCTTCTGCCTAAAAATCAAGTGTCAACCCTGCATTAGAGATCATACACCGAGCTCTTTTCAAAAGAGTCCGATTCATGCACTCGGCAACTCCATTTTTGTTGTGGAGTCATTCTGACAGTGTGATGCCGAACAATTCCTTCATTCTTGCAAAATTCATTGAATTAACCTCTACAAAATTTCAAACCATTATCTGTCCGTAGCGGCTTAATATGTTTTCCTGTCTGTTTTTCAATCAAAACTTTCCATTGCTTAAAGGTTAAGAAAACATCATTTTTGTATTTCAAGACATACACCCAAACCTTCCTTAAATAATCATCAATAAAAGTCAACATATACCGGGCACTACCTTTAGATGAAACACGAGAAGGCCCCCAAAGATCAAAATGAATATAATCCAAAGTACCTTTAGTTTTGCGAACAACTGGAGAATTGAAACTGACTCGTTTCTGCTTCCCAAAGATACAATATAAATTAAGGCTGCATGCTTGGCCCCTCTACGTTAATGTCACAAGTCAAAGAAGGCTGCATTGATTGGTTGCCTTGTCACAGAAGGTTGGCATTAACTTCAACAAATGCAGCTGGTTCATGCATTCAACCATTCAACAATTCGACTAGTGATTTCTTCAACAATCGTTGCTGCAGCCTTTGAAAAACTTGGACGGATGCTCTCAAACATCAGCTATAAATAAAGAAAACATTAAGGCTTCAATATAAGCACAAAATACACCATTGCTTCCTTTGCTAAAATCCTCTATCATCTCTGTATACTCTTGAGTCTTTTGTTCCAGCCTTTGTACCATTCTCCACATATTAATAAAAAGTGATTACCCTCCGACCGTGGACGTAAGTCACATTGACCGAACTACGTAAATTTTTGTGTCCTGTCCCATTTATTTTTGCTATCTTTATTTTCATTATTATTTGTCGGGCTATTAAATTCAACCGGTATCGGATCCGAGGGCATTTTATCTAAACACATTTAGTCTAGAAAGCATAGTGGGATATATATCTTTTATTGACATAAGGGGAGTTTCAACATAATTGGTCTTTGAGGGCTTTTACAATTTTATTTGGACAGCTTGGGCGAGGATGTTCTCAAGTTTTCGTGCAAATAAGATGTCATTTTGCATAAAGACACTTTCAGTTACCAGGATGTGACTTCGGAATACTGTCGACCAAACGGAAATTAGTTACAATTATCTTCTCTATTACCTTAAAAGGTTCGTTTGCAACTTAAAAATGCATAGAAGTGTATGCAAACAAGCAACTTGAACTGATCATTTGCGCTAAGAAAAGATAAATGAAAAGCTTTTCTAAGATTTCCAGGAGATGCAATATTTTTGTTCAAGTTAGAGCAATTAGAAAGGAACGTGAAATAGGGAGGAAGACGCACCTGCAAACGAAAGTCCTATACACAAAAGTAGGACCAATGTGACATATGTATGAACCTCCATGCTTTACATGTACAACCATTTTGCTACATAATATTCTTAAATGTGTTATGGGATATAAGATTCTACTTTACTTTTCCTATTCATGAATTATTTTTAGAGAACTTAAAAGAATTGCGTTGAAGGAATGAAAAATAGAGATAAAGTACATACTTTAAAAAAGCAAATAAAACATGCTTAAGTTGAAATGCCCATTATAATGTAATAGCTAAAGATAAGGAGCTCTTTACAACTGTCAACTTTCTGAACTTATAATGCAGAGGATTAAGTTCCAATTTGAGGCTGCAAGTCGGGTCTATAAAGTCAAATCCATAAATCCATTCGCATACATTATTGAAGAACTTAAGTTCTTGTCTTTTATGTTAACTTTTTAAGGGATATCCCATTATCATCTAAGACTTTGATTGCATTAAAGGCTAACATGTAGGTTATTAGCTGCTCTTTGGTAGATTCTATCAGTCCATTAAGGAGGTTTTGCTTTTGGACATTGATTTGGTTTTTCTCATTTCATAGGCTATAAACTAACTGAAATTTAAACACAAGCTACTCCACATCCTTCTTCTACTTTTGACATGTCTAGACAATTAATCCTTGCCAATTTAGAGTTGGAAAATCAATATTGCACAACTATTGGATTATATTCCAATTATGGGAGGAGAAGTTGCAATTGAAAAAGAGGATATTTATTAATTTTGCATCCTGGTTGTAGAGGACAAAGATGTCTAGCAAGTTTAGGGATCTTCTCATCATATCAAGAGTACTTAATCTTTCCCTAATTACAAGCCAAAGCATGAATGAAGCTCTTGAGCAAGTTTGTTTAAATTGTACAAGTTTGTGCCATATAGCTTTAAGAATGATTCCTCAACAACTATCTAAAAGATTCATTTAGTGAGGGGGGTTTACTCCGTCTAATGTAATCTCCTGGCCTAGGATAAGATGGTAATTCATATTGAAAGTTATTAGAGAGTTACTAATCAGTTCTATAAAAGAGCTTGAAGAAAGGACCTCATTTATTGAGGCAATGTTGAGAATTACTCTTTTAAGATGAGAGAGCTAAAAAAACTCTACTCAAACTAATTATCATGCTAAAATGTAATGGAAGCACCATTACCTATCTTATGCATAAAACCTATTCTGAACATTTTCCTAACTTTGAGGATATGGATCCTTGTTTATGAATAGTTATAATTTAGCCTTATACACCAGAAACTTTTGCTCCTTAGGTAATATTCATGTATCCATCTAACCTAAAGATTATTTTTGTCTGTTAGGATCCTCCATATTCTCTTTATCATCTACACTTAATTTGTGATTATGATGGGCATAATGTTAAGCCCTCTTTCCTTCTTTGGTAGGCTAAGATCACTCCATTTTACTTTTGCTAGTGAGTTACTATTAGTGTTTCCTAGCTGCATGAGTCTCCTTATAAGTTATTAAGTAGTCTTATCAACGTTGATTGGAAACATTACATGAGAAAACTAATACACATATAAGCTATTTAACAATGAATTGACTAGTTAGAATCTTCTTGCTAAAGATAAGTTCCTATTGCACCAATTTATAACTCTTTTATTTATCCTTTCAATCAAATGATGGAAATTAGTATAGGAGGGCCTTTTAGAGGAAATATGAATCCAAAGGTAAGTAAGAAAAGGTTCGGAGGCTTTTAATTTTGTTATGTAGGCTAGCTTATTGGATAACAATTAAGCACAAAAGAAAATGAAATACTAGATTTATTCTTTACTGATAAAAATGATTAAAAGCTGTTTAAAAATGTTTAAACAACCATAAAAACACTAATTGAGTTAGCATCTACTTTAGAGAAGAGGATTATATCATTTGTAAAAGATAAACTAGTTATTATTAAGCTTTCATGCTTATAATGGAATTTAAAATTCTTCTCTTGGTAGATCACACTTTTGAAAAGCCTTATTATTACTTCGATACTCAAACTGAAGAGGTAGGGTAAAAGAAGGTCCTCTTACCTTAATCCCTTAGCTCCCTTTATGAGATTAGCAGGCTCTTTATTAATCAAATTGTTAGAAAATCAGGTCGGGATTTATCCTGCACGCAATGAAATAATTATAAAACTTTTTCATATTTGATTTCCATAAAGCCGAGATCACCAAAATTCTATAAAATGATTGACACATAAATCACAATAAAGCATGAATCTCAATTTGTACCATATTTCAAAGCTTGATCATATTCTTATTGTATCACTTGAATTGTTTCTAAAACTAGCTCATCTTAACAATTGTAGCTACATAAATGTCTAGACTCTAACAGTATCTACAGAGTAAATTCAGAGAACTTTACAACTATTACAGAGTGGGTTAAGCAAGGAGTACTATCTCCATTAGAGCTTAAGCCTATTTATAGTAAGTTTTGGACATTTTAGTAATTTAATTGAAATTAAAATCTAATTTTAATTAAAATTAAAAATAATTCTAATTAAAAACTAGTTTCGCCCAAATAAGATCTAATATCTCATATTGATCCTTATTTATTAAATATCTCATATTTAATAATAAAGTTTCTCAAACTTTACAATCAAGTCTAACTTGATTAAAATATCTTTGTTCTTTTCAACATGTTCTTTATGTATGACCCATTAGGTTCTCAAATATATTATTGATGGATACAAATTATAAGCCTAAATCATATTCAAGATTAAATTAATTAAACTCCTTTAATTTATCTTTACTTTTCTAATTAAACAATTTATATTCACAGATCAAGATTGTAGTAACATATCTTGACCACCAAAATATTTAGGAATATCAAAGTGATAACTAACCTATTCAATCCTTTAATTATACAATGTTCCGATTAGACATAAAGTATGTAATTAATGTCTACTCTATTTTGAGTCCAATCAAATCATTTCTCCACCATTAGATATTGATTCAATTAATGAAACTTGTAAACTATTTACAAAACGTCATTCCACTTTGGCCAAGGATTTCCTGAATAAATACTAATCGAAAACAATAAAACATTCTCCCTTAATTACTTTATGGTCCTGAATCCTATCTCGATCACTTAACTACCTCCATATAGTTCATGCTACATCTAGTGACTACCAATTAAACTACCCATGATTAGAATAGGTCATAAGTAGCATCAAAATATAGTAATCCCTATACAAGATAACTTTGGAGATCTCAAGTCAAAGGATCACTTATACATTCATCACAGTGAGAATTTCTATTGACATATAAGTAATATTCCAAATGGATTCCTCATATGGGGTCAGTTTAATGAACTTGTTATGTAATAAGCACCCACTCTGATTTTTTATGTATCTCTATTCTTTAGTCTATGAGATCAACTACTTCCTTTATAAGAAAAAACATAACATGTTCTAGTCTTTTATATTTTATTAATGTTCAGACTTAATAGAATAATAACTACGAATAAGTTAGGGATAATACATAAATTCAATGTGAATCTTATAATTATAATCTCATTATAATAATGTATAATTATCTTATAAACTTTATCATATACATCTAAATATGTATAAGAAAAGGAATGTTTTTAAATTATTTTGTCACTAAACTATAACCAATTGATTGGTTGTAGGACACAAACCAACAAAAATGCCATAAGATATGGCGGTAACAAATTGTTTTATCCAATAAAAAAACCTAACAAGGAATTCGAAAGCTTTCGATGTGTTACATATAAAGTTCCAATCTAATGAATCAAAGGCCTTTTGAAAATCCCTTGCACAATTCTTGTATAATGCTTCTTGTTATTATTCTTAAAATGTTCTTGAACTAACAAGATATTATTACCAATTTATCTCATTTTAATAAAAGCACCTTGTAAGTGATTAATCAATTAAGTAAGAGTTGTTTTCAACGTATCCTCAATTAAATTGTCGATTATTTTATAGATGGTACTAGAACAAGAAATTGGTCTAAAATCCTTTCTTAAGTTAGGGGCATATACCTTAGGGATAAGGCATATAAATGTCTTGATCAATTCTTTTAACATTCTTCCATTGCTAAAGACTTCCAATACTGTCTCAGTAACCAAAATCATTATGTGAGACTTAGTTCTTAAAAAAAAAAGGCATTAAGGCAATTAGGTCTTGGAGCCTTGTTGGGGGTTAAGAGTAAACATAATAACTTCCACATTATTAGCATTGAATGGCCTAGTCAATATATTAGCTTCTTGTACAAATATGTGTTCCTTAATAAAAGATTTGAGAGTGGTCACAAAGCGACTACCTTAGTAAGAGAACCAATAGTGTTAAAGAGAAAAGAGAAAGCTTCATGTTAAATATTAGCATTGGAAAGTAATAAATTGCCATTCTTATTAATTAGAGATGCTATTGTATTTGTATTTCTTCTTAAGAGCATTGATTTGTGGAATATGCTCAAGTTTTATCTGCTTCCTTGATCCTTAAATTATGGATCATTGTTTTAAGAGAGAATGGTTAATTTCACTTGCCTGGTTATATCTAAGGAAAGATATCTTTTCTTCATCTTTTAATAACTCATTAGAAGGGGAAAGATAAAGTGAGCTTTGAATACTATCCAATTTCTTCTTGGCCTTAAAGACTACCAAATGAGTGATGTTAAACTTCCTTTTATGGATTTTCCTAAGCTCATTCTTTAACTGCTACAACTTTCTCAAACAAATGTAGATTTTTGTGACCATGGATGTTGAAGTTAATTCCTTTGGTGATAGTTCCTTCAAAGCTTTCCACATCAGCTAGGAAGTTATTGAACCTAAAATAAATGTTCCTCCCTTAAAAGTTAAATAGGTGTTGTACCAAAATTACAGTATGGTTAAAAAAAAGAGGATTATTAAAGGAAGCTTTACTCTTTGAAAAAACTGATATCTAGTGAGCATTTACTAGGCCTATATCAATCTTTTTCCTCAAAATCAATTTTCTTTCTATTATTATTCCAAGTAAAAGCATATACCTCAATCTTTAAGTCTATTACATGTACATGAATTGTAATTACAAAAGTCATCAAAATAGCTCTTAAGATTGGCATTTCCTTCAGCTTCTAAAGGATGAATAAAGTTGTTGAAGTCACTAAGAACTATCCAAAGGGCATTCATACTATTGACAAGTTCAATTTGTTCCTCAAGGGGATCCTTCAAAAAGAGTGTATAGATATAGGTAAATGGAAGTTAATAATCTATTGCTTCATTTTAATGTGCATATGAATCAAATACTCTTAAATGATTGAGCGAACTGTGTCTAATTTGTCTAGTTTAAAAGCCACCACTAAGTCTCCAATTGTAGTGACAA
The DNA here is from genome assembly GCA_026284465.1 of Erythroxylum citrifolium. Classification (NCBI taxonomy): domain Eukaryota; kingdom Viridiplantae; phylum Streptophyta; class Magnoliopsida; order Malpighiales; family Erythroxylaceae; genus Erythroxylum; species Erythroxylum citrifolium. The sequence goes on along the minus strand of JANKOE010000005.1, from coordinate 54,820,663 downwards.
TGACAGTTTATAATAGTAATCCAATATTCCTTCAAAAACTTAGCTTCTTACAATTATTTTTCTTAAGCTTAGTTTTTATAAGTTCAATAAAAAAGTGTTAGTATTATGAAGAAAATCATACAATATTTGTTGTTGATCTCTTTAACATTCCATAAGAGAATGGTCATTTAGATGGGGGGAGTTTTAGAGGCCTTATGATTCCTTTTAAATTGCCTCTTGGTATTAAGGTTTACGAGAACAAAGAGTACTCATTACCATATTTGTAACTTCCTCAACTAATGAGTGGATTTCATTGCTTCTTGCTTTATCCTGGCTATCAATCTCAGGAACCTGAATTAGCTTATTCGCTATATATTTTCCTTGTATGCTCTCCTCTTTATATATTTCATATTTCTTTTCTTGAAGAGGTTTTTGTAAGTCAAGATATAAGATGTCATGATCAATATTTATCTTACTTCTTAAAGAGAAATTCTCAGGGCTCTCATCATCTTTACAGTAGGCATTCTTATTTAAACCTCTTTGCATCAGCTCTTGGTATTAACCTGTTAAGAAAGTTTTCCCCATTGGTTTTATTTTCCTTTATTGAGCCATGTGTATCATACAAGAATAAGAAACTAAGGCAACATTAGATTGTCTTCTTCTTTTAGTCTAAGCAGAGAGATAGTTTTTGAAAGCTACTAATTAATATCAATAAGAACACAAATCATGATGTAGCTCAATCTCTTTATACTTCTTGTTGCTTCATCTAAATAAATACACGGGTTTGCCAATGAGCCTTACCTAGTGACTAAATCATGCTTCAATATTCTATGGAAATATTATAGATACTAAGGCATGAAGGCACGTACTTCCGCTTAAGATTTTGTAACTGAACTTATATTATATCACTATGTTTGGGACTTAACATAAATTCTTTAGGGTTCTAACTTCTAATCATTGAACTTTCACGTCCACTCATCCCTCTCATTGTCTTTCACATTGAGACTCCATTAAGGATTTTTAATAATGAGCATTGGACAAATAACCAATAAAAGCATTTAGAATATTAAGCAAACGTAAAATAAGTTGACGAACTTATGGATAAAGAATATACTAAGATTTATTTTTGAAAGTCAAGTTATTGTTTTCTAATTGGAAGAAATTAGTATAAAACAATTTAGTTTAAACTTGAAGATTTTAAATTGTATAATCATTTTTCTATTATTTAAGTTTTATGTAATCCCATATAGACAATTATGTTAATTTAATAATTCTTAAATATGATTTAATATTTTTATGAATACATTTGTCATAATATTAATACTAATCATCATTTCTTAGCTTGTTAAATTTTATTTAAAAGATTTTGTTATACTTTAGATATGCACAATTTAACATTGATTTGTCAAAATGTAATTATTCTAACTTTTATTACATATCAATTTTTAAAATATTTTTTTAAAAATCTATTTAAATGAAAACATAAAATTAGTACAAAAATCAAAGATATTTAAATAAGAATAGAAAGACGTGATGGTTTTAATTTAAAAAGGTCATTTAATTTTTTGGATAAATTATATTTTAATTTATAAGTTTACTCAATTTTACAATTCTAATAAAAATGTAAAATATATCAATCAAATAAGAAATTTAATTTATTACAAATATAGTTTTCATTATCTTTTGTTGTTAATCTTATTGACGTGGGTGACAATATAGATTAGTCAAAGCATTATTGACAAGTGTATCTATTATTTAACTACCGAATTGGGATTTACCATTCAAGATCATATGTAATACTAGCAACTATGCAGTAGGAGTTGTTTTAGCCAAAGGATTAGGAAACAAAGTCATGTCATCTATTATGTTTCAAGAACATTAGACGCCACAGTGTAATTATTATACAATTGAAAAGGAGCATTTAGCAATTATTTTTGCCTTAGATAAATTTTGATCTTATTTGCTTGACTCTAAAGTTATTGTGTGTTCTAACCATGTAGCAATGAAATACCTATCGGCAAAGGAGTCCAAATTAAGGTTAATATGGTGGATTTTTGTTGCTTCAAGAATTTAATTTGGCAATAAGAGATCGAAAAGAAAAAAAAATTAATAGTTTAAACATGTTGGTAAGTGTTGAAGATATTTTACCTATTTCTAAAACTTTTCTCGATGAGCAATTGTCCCAAATGAATGGTATGGTTTCGTAGTACACAGACCTTGTTAATTATTTAGTTACTTGAACTTTGCCTAATTACACTAGCAAGTTTGGGAAGGATAAGATAAGGAATGAGGCAAAATATTATGTTTACGATGAACTATACTTACGGAAGTTATACTCTAACCAAATTATTAGACAATGTGTGCCATAAGACAAACATTTTTCTATCTTAGCTTTTTGTCACAATTATGTATGTAGTGGTCATTTTGGTTTGAACTGAACTGCTTGAAAAGTTTTGTACATTGGTTTGTATTGGAAGACATTGTTTAGAGATGCTTATGTGTTTGTAGAAGTTATGGCGGATGCCAAAAGACAAGTACACTATCGCTTATAAATAAAATGCCTCAAACCCAAATTCTTATAATTGAGAAATTTGATGTATGAGAAACTAATTTTATTGGGATTTTTTCCTTCATCTCACGGTTTTTCTTACATACTCTTGGCAGTTAATTATGTTTCAAAATGGATGGTAGCAAAAACCACCAAAACTAATGATTCTACTATTGTGGATTTCTATAAAGTCTAATATTTTTAATACATTAAGAGTTCCACAAGCCATTATAAGTGATTAGGGAGCCACTTTTGTAATAAAGCAATGACAACTCTATTTAAAAAGTATAGAATGCATCATCAAGAAATGACGTAGCTTGTCGTAACATTACTCAAAATATCTAGACTTATAACTATAGCAGTAATAAGTTTAGGTCGATCCTACAAAGAGTGCTTGGTTAACTTTTGTAATGAAAAGAATTGGTGCTTAGGTAATCTTTGGATGCCTTTGCTAGTTCTACCGTCAATGAGACTATGGTGATGCCTAGTACACCCACTAGTTGGATTGGGAACCAAGAAAAGGAAAAAAGTTGTCTAGTAATTGAATCTATGCTGGCTTTCCGATGTGTTGATGAAATAAGAGTAGCGAAAAGTTGAGATCGGTGAAAATTGTATCTGTTAAGTAACATAAACTGGAGATCCCAAGAGATAAGCTAATTGCAGAGGTAGGTAATGATGGTCTTGGGATTGGCAATGGGTTCTCAGTTGCTGCAGTTGCAATGATTGGTAATGATATGAGAGGTGAAGCGAACGGTGCTAAGGCTAAAAAGCTTGTTTATGTACCACACGAAGAGATCGACTTGGAACATAAGGGGTGGTATGAGGTCTTTCAGTAAATGACTACACGAGTTGTGGAGAAGCCGAAGAATGGGTTTTGGATAGTGAAAAGGGGTTAAATGTCACAAATCCTTAGGTTAATTTAATTAAAATAATAGAAAGGTTAATTTTAAATTTTCAAAAAGATAGAAGAAGTTTTGAAATACATCACTACAAGAAAAAGAGCTGAATACCGACAAAATTTTAGGGACCGGTAACATTCCGTCGGTAATTACAGACGGAATGTTACCGCATCGGAAAAATAAGACGGCAGAGAGAAGTTTATTGGCAGAAAATATTTCTTCGGTAATGCCACAACCCAATCGTCGTTTAAAAAACGTAACAAAATGACGTCGTTTTGATTCACGTTTTAAAGCAGGCGCGCAGACCTCCTCCCCCCTCGCACGCCTGCTTTCCTTTTCTTCTTCTCTCCTTCACCGTCGCCGCCAATGTCCACCGTCTGCAGCCATCGACCCCGTCTGTTCTTTCCTTCGTCGTGGAGGCGTGCGTCACCGGCATCCCCTACTCCGGCCACCCTAACCGATGGTAATGTCCTATTTAAAACCATCCTCTCCTTCCTCTACGTTTGTGTTTCGGTGGATTATGGTTTGGGTAATATGGAGTTGTTGTTTGATTTTAAATGTTAATTGGTCATTGTTAATGGTAGGGTATGCGTTTGTTGAAGTATAATGAAATCAGTTTGGAATTTTGCGTTGAATTAGGGATGAAAAATGAGATGCACACTGAGTGTTTGAGAAAACGCTTATAGTTGTTTGACTTGAAATGTTGTTGAATTTGAATTATTAGTGTTCTTTTGGAAGAAGTTTAGAATGTATGTTGATATATTATAGTTGTTTATAGGAATGTTATATAGGGTTGAATTTGAAATTGTTGTTTCAATTTATTTAACTATAAAAATAACTTATAACGTTAATATATGATTATGTATTGATAATGATTATGTATAAGATAACTTAATTGTAAAGAAATTAAATTTTTAATCTATTGAATATTTTTATTTTGTTATAATAACTAACATATTTTAAATTAAAATATATATTTGTTTAATATTTAAATCAAATGTAAGTTATAATTTATATATTCTAAAGATATTTTAAATTTAATTAAAGTACTTATTAATAAATTTGAAAATTAATTACAAATATTAAATACAGTTAAAAACTAAAATCAATGAAATAAAACTCTTATTAATTAATTAATTAATTAAATTATTCATAACTTTAATTAATAACTAATATATTGGATAATTATATAATATAATTTTAGTGACTTCAATTGGAAAAAAATAAATTTGTACGGCTAGCCTAAATTTTTAATAACAACTTGTTTAATAATTTATATGATATGTCAAAATTGTTTGTCATCAAATTTTTCATAAATTTATATAACTATTTTTAGATAATTTTTAATAAGAACTTGTTTAATAATTCATATTGTTATATTATTATTAATAAATGGATAGTAATTAAGATGAATTTAATTCCAATTTGAATAAAACATTTATTTTGTGTTCAAATGAACAAAAAATATTACTTTTAATTAAATTGGTATAATTTGTTATATATTGTTATTAATAAATGGATAGTAATTAAGATGAATTTAATTTAAATATGAATAAGTAATATATTTTGTGT
>JANKOE010000005.1:54717427-54733255 GCA_026284465.1 Erythroxylum citrifolium | reverse complement strand
AAATAATTAATACTAATATTTTTATATAATTAATAATAAAATAATAAACCTCCTGCAACAACCATTTTAATATAAGGAGTATAAAAGTCATTTATTATACATTACATTCCATTACATCCATTTTTCAAATAATATTTCACTACATTACATTATGAACCCTTCTATACTTTCCAAATAACTTTTTACTATATTAAATTTCATTCCATTATAAATCATTTCATTCCCTTTCATTCTAATAAATTTCATTACATTAATTAACATCCTATCAAATAGGGTCTCAGGGAGGGATGACGAAAGATCTTATCCCATAAAAGGATGGTTATGAAGTGAATCAATGTCCTTCCGCCTCTGCTACAATTTTGGGTATATGAGTAGTTTTATGGAAGAGATTGAAAGGTGAAGAAAATGAAGATAACGGAATTCATGGCTATTACGAGAAAGTTACAACTATTTTATTTTAATATTTAAGATTAGGATTATGATTACGAGATTTTAATGCTATTTTAAAAAATAAATATTACTACGTTAATATTAATACAATATATAATAACACTATTTAATTTTATCTACAATTTTGTTTATTATAAATACTAAAAGTCATTTAAATGCTTTAATTAACTTAAATCAGGTGTTAACACCTACATTATGCACTTGTTTATTTCCGTATCCTATATATTATATGTATTGGCAGTTACGCTGACGAAGAGGCCAGTGAAATGGATATTTTGTCACTCACTTCCACCGTCACACTATTCCCCCTCTCGACCACTTCAAACAACCACCGCACGGCTGGCTCTCCTTCTCCCACCGCGGGCACCAGCACCAGCGCCACTTCCGTCTCCTTCTCGCTCAAGTCACCGCCACCAATTCCTCCGCCGGAGCCTCTCAATCCCATAGACTCCTCTCTCCGTCGCCCCAACAATTCCCTCAAGCCCACTAGTCCTGGTCCTAACACCCCTAAACTATCCAAAAACCCTCTCAAACCCCTCCTCGCTCCGAACATCACCTCCTCTACTCTCTCCGACAAACTCAGGCTCTCCAGCAAACTCTCTCCACCCCTTCCTCCTCCGCAGCCGCTGCGTCCTCCATGCCCTGCGGAAACCCAGGCCTTGAAAGACAACCCAGTGGAACATGATCAAGAAAATAAAGCTCTGAGAGAGGAATTCCGCCAAGAGGGGAAGATTTTTGTTGGGAATCTCCCCAACTGGATAAAGAAGCATGAATTATCCGAGTTCTTTCGCCAATTTGGGCCCATAAAGAGTGTAATCCTGATTAAAGGCCATAATGTTACTGAAAGGAATGCCGGCTTCGGGTTTATCATTTACGGCGGTCCAACGGCGGAGACGTCCGCCATGAAAGCTGTGGAATTTGATGGAGTGGAATTTCACGGGAGGGTTTTGACTGTGAAACTGGACGATGGAAAAAGATTGAAGACCAAAATGGAGGAAAGGAGACGTTGGGTACAAGGGCAGGTTGGGGAAGAGTACAGGTCCAAGTGGCACGAGGAAAGAGATGGATCTAGAAAGGCTTTTAGGAGAGTTTTAGACACGCAGCCCGAAAATTGGCAGCGAGTTGTTAGTGCTTTTGAGAGGATTGATAAGGTTTAGTTCTCTGACACGCGTTTTGAATCTCACAAGTTTTTGTTGCTTGAATTCATAGCTCATTCAATTTCTTCTGTAGTTGTCTGTCAAGAGTAGAGCACAAAGCTGGAAAGCCTTTTTGAGCATGTTTTAGGTTGAATAATAGAGTTTGCTTGTAAAAGAAAACTTTTGGGTAGAAATTATCCAAGGTTGATATATTCGTATAATTTGCAGTTGTCTTATAAGGATATAGAGGTGATCTGTTGTAGGTGTCATTTGTTCTGGTGACTTTGAGATGGGGGAACTCTTCAATTTTTTTTTTCGAACTACTGAAACTTATCAATGTTTCAGTCTTTAAGGAATACAAAAACTGTTGAAGAAGGGGGTTTTATGAATTCCCTTGTGGATGGAATTATTATAGGAAGTCCAACATTACCTTCTAAACTAATTAAATAAATAAGTTTGTGTTTCGTTATTATTTACTTTTGTTTATATGTTATCTTTACAACGAGTAAATCTATTTTATCTGGTCAGAAATAGATCATCTAGAAATTTTGGTTACCTTGGTGTAATTTACTACATTTAAGAACCAATACTTAATATGAAAAGTGGTTGTTAATATGGCTAGTCAGTCTGTTGTAAATGGATCTGTCATAATTAGAAGTTGATTGTACTGAGGGTTTGTCAGAGAATTTGTTGAATTTGGTCCTTTTGAATTCTATCTCAAACAGGGATAGCTTTGACTTCCGTGGATTTCAGTTATTGGAGCTTTAAATAATGGATTATCTCCCTGGGTTTCACAACCTGTACCCAACAAAACCCAGTTTTGGCGTCTTTCGTAGGACAACTATTATTTTAGTTTAGTTTTTTTAGGAAATGTCCCTTGCAGATATCGAATTCCTCTGATTGAGATAAAAAAAATATTTTTAAAGAAATTGGAATCTTTTCAGGTGGAAGTATTGTGAAGATTCCTGGGTAAAGCACTAATTCCCAGCCAAGATGTAAAATGTTGCTACTAAAATCTTCCGGTAATATTGCAATTACTTTTACAGGCAAGATAATTTTTCAAAATTCTCCATTGGTTCTCCATTAAAATTTTATGTTATCATGAGCCAAGTCCTAATGTTTAAGCAGTTGCACATCATCTAGTGTGTCATATTCTCTCTCTCTCTCGCTCTCTGTGTGTGTGTGTGTGTGTGTGTGTGTGTGTGTGTGTGTCTTTGCAGTTGCTTAAGTTCTTTTTCCATTGTATCCAGCCATCTAGAAGGGAATTTGGATTGATGGTGAGCTATTATGCGAGACGGGGTGATATGCATCGTGCACGGCAAACATTTGAGAGCATGCGAGCAAGGGGAATAGAACCAACTTCCCATGTTTACACCAGGTATATTGTTGATGATTAGTTTCATAGTACCCTCTTTCTGAGTTTTTGCAGCTGTTTATTTACCCATTTGTTCTTCTTTCCATTGTCTTATTTGTTCTCAAGGTAGTATTATCACTTTGATGGCAACTGTTCCCAAAGCAGTGGTCTTCCTGAATAAGTTTGGGCTACATGAGATGATCCATTTGTTAAATAACATTACTGATTGCGGTGAATCCTAACTGATTATTGTTTGGAGTATTCTTTGCAATTTACCAACCTAAAGTAAAAGAACATTGATTGAATCTATGAGATACAGGTCCTCACATCTGTAAGTGTCATGCACTTTTAAGATTGCCTACTGTCAACATTGAAATAATTCATTTCATGCAGCCTTATTCACGCTTATGCAGTTGGTAGAGACATGGAAGAAGCATTGTCTTGTGTTAGGAAAATGAAGGAAGAGGGCATTGAAATGAGCTTGGTGACTTATAGCATTCTTGTGGGCGGATTTGCCAAAATGGGCAATTCTGAGTAAGTAAGCTACAACTTGCCTTCAAAGAATGATATCTTTGTTCAACTTCTGCAGTCAAATACTATTGTCACTTCTTTCTTCAACATATTGAACAGCTTGTTCTCTTTCATATTTACTGAAACTTGTTTTTTGTGTGAAACCTCTCAAAACTTTAAAGGTAGTGATTAGCACATTCTATATGCTCAACTGTTTTTGTTTCTTTTCACTTGGAGGACATGAAAAGTACAATTTTCTTCTGATTAGTCACCATTTAACTAGATAACTTGACGGGTTTGTTGTTTTCTTATATTTTACATCGTTAATGTTTGCCAAACTCTGATCTTAAGGTTATTTTAATGATCAGGCCCTGGACTAGAACTTGATTTAGTTTGCAGTCATATGTTTGCCTGTTTAGCAAGTCTTTTCCTGATGCTTGTATCGTGCCCATTTTCTTTATTTCTTTGTTTCCTCTGTATGGTTTTTCTCTCATTTTCATTGTACTTTTATTTTCATTTGAGTTGGATGTTTAAATCTCAGTCTAGTTTCCTCTTTTCATTTGTGTTGGATGTTTGCATGGCATGCTTCTATTGCTAAAGAAGGCCTTATTCAAACTGAAAACATATAAATCAGTGATCTCCAGATAAAGAGAAGTCTAATTATGATTAGGTGTCATTCTTGAAACAAATTGTGTTCCATATAGGCCTACAACGTTCAAAAATCAGTTTGGTTTTTTGAGGCTAAAACTATTGTATAATTTTTGGTCGGAGGTAATAGTATGGAGTGGAATTGAGACTGGAATGAATTGTGGGATGCAACGTAATGGGTTACAACACAACCCAACCAAGGGATAGTGATGTAAAGTAATGTCGATAATATTACACCTTCCATCACATTGTGCGGAATGGTTGCTTAATAGGTGACAATGCATATACTAAAATGTTGGGGAGATAAAGACAAGGGACTAAGGCGTAACCTGACATAAGTGTCAAAGCAGCTTTTGATGCTAATTTTGGTCAGTATTTTTGAATTTGATGTGATGAAAAAGGCCAACAATTGGGCTACAGAATTAGCATAATTTGAAATTTATGAGTATGATGTTTATAAAAATTTTGATACCATAATGTATATTTAAGGATTAAGGTACACCTCAGGTGTTTCTGCAAGTTTTCCAATTATCTTTTATACAGTTTGAGATAACAGAATATGCTTAATGGGATCCTTTCGCTTGACAATGTAGCATATTTCTTACTTTTGGTAGCTAAAGTAGCTTCTGTTATGTCAAATGTTCTTGCTGGCAATTCATATAATTTTGAAGGGTTAAAGAATCTTAAAATGCTAAAGCATTCAGAAAAGAAATGTGAACTGCAGAATAAAGCATAGGCAGGGCTGAGATGAATTATTAGACAGATAATATGAATAGAAATCGAAGAAATGAAAGTTGAAAGGAAAAAAAATTGATGGAGATTACAGGTACGGGGAAACTTTTTGATAGGAAATTACATCTATGTAAGAGGTCTGTTTAGGCATAGGAAATCAGTCTTCTATCTCTATGGTTTGCAGTTGATTTCACGATTCTATACTGTTTCAATTTGTTCTCTCTGATGTATTCTTTGTTACTGAAAAGTGCTCCTGCTATGAAAAAAATAACTTCTTGATGATTTGCTGATGGCATAACAGTGACTGCTGTGGTTCTTCTTTGTTTCATCATCTTAATCACTGCATTTTCTATTTGGTACACATCAGAGATTGATATGGAAGTATCTATGGAGTTTTATAACTGTTAGTTGTATTCGAATTGTCAGGCCAATTACTTGTATATTATTTTGTTGCTATTTCTGATATGAGTTCAGTTATAAAAAATTTAATGTTGAGAAAGATCTTATGGCAGAAAGCTTTACATCATTCAGAAACATAGGGACGGACGGAAAAGACGTTGGAGCTAGTTTGTTCTAAATCAATTAGTAATCATGTTTGTTGTTAACATGTTGGCTTTTGTAGCCTAGAGGTTGGATCATAGTTACTTTCTTCATGCACATTGAACATCAGTTGGCTGATGCAAATATATCTATTGAACTTCTCTTATTCAAGAGGATTTCTGCTAGTTTGGCATCTGGTGATTTGTTTGTATGTTAACATCATCTCTTCTTACTGAAGAGCTGCAGATCACTGGTTCCAGGAGGCGAGACCCACACATATGAATTTGAATGCTGTCATATATGGAAACATAATATATGCTCATTGGTGAGTAAGGCGGACTTAAGTTTAGGTCTATCTTATAGTTTGTTCATCGTGCTTATGAAGATTTCTCTCTGTAGTTAATATACCATGTTGTGCAGGTCTATCTATTTCAACACTTGTAGTGCTTCATCTTATTAATTAATTGTATGATCATGATAATCTTAAGTTTACATACAATGTCCACACCCTTTTGTTAATGTTCTGCTCATATTTCTCCTACACATTCAACTGGTTGTCAGAGAAAAAATATATGGGTAATAAAGTGATCAATCTAATGAAACTTAGTTTCATAGAAGGTTTTTCATGCAATACTCTGTTTCTTGATGAGGGACCTTAATTTATGATATTTAAGTCCCTTGCTGCAAAATAACAACCCGGGGGCAAAAAATTATTGCTTAGGAGAATCCCAAACTTCTTATATGGCTGGATTGTTGAGGTCTTGTGCAGATCCTTGATTATATCCTGGTCTCTTCACTTTTTATTACATGGCAATCTGTGTATCTTCGACTATTCAAGAGTGGCATTCATGCTTGTTAGTCCTTGTGCTTTAATTGCAGTCAAACTTTTAATATGAATAAAGCCGAAGCTTTGGTGAGGGAGATGGAAGAAGATGGCATTGATGCTCCTATTGATATATACCATACTATGATGGATGGTTACACTATGACTGGCAATGTAGAGAAATGCCTTGTTGTATTTGAAAGACTTAAGGTAAACAAGTGAAATGATTGATTATGTCTTTATGTGTGTGTCAGTGCCCAATACAGTGAATTCAGGTCAGCTGTTCATGTAAGGAAAAGTAGGAAAAATTCCTTTATGTTAAGTAAGAAAAATTCCTTTACGTTTGGGCTACTTGAATGTATGAAGGAAAACAATAATGTCACTTATAAAAGGAAGTAGAATTCTTCGATTTCCTTTATTTCTTCAAGAAGGATTCAGATTGAAGGACTTACCCTTCTTCTTTCTTCGTGTTTTACCTTGTTCCTGCTAAAATCCTCCATTTGTGGTGCAGGAATGTGGATTTGCACCATCAGTTGTCAGCTATGGTTGCCTCATCAATCTTTACACAAAGGTAAGTAGGATAAGTTTGCCTGTATGTGTATCTTATTTTTATCATTCTTGACATATATCTTTATGTGTCTTTCAACTCATTTGCATGAAGATTTGAAATTTAGTCTCATGAAGAGAAATGGCACCATGATTCTGGAAATCAAGTTGTGGCAATACCTTGGGGTTTTATGACAGACTGTTTTTATTAGTACTGTTTCAAAAGGAAAAGTTTATATTATGCTTCTATATCTTTCTCTTTTTTTTTTGGGGGGGTCTGAATATAGAGTGCATGGCACGGGAGGCTAATGGATGAAACATGTGATTAATAGTGAGGTCTATTGCTTATCAGTTGAGCTTTAGTGGGTTAGTGCTTGGGATTCGGGTATTTCCGTTCTTGATTGAATTATTGTTATGAGGAGGTATATGTGGTCTCATTTTCTGGTCTGACAATCTGGTGAGAGAGGACACAAGATAACTGATTTGTTGTGAGCATTTGAACATTGAAGTTGCTAGTCTGTTGCAAGTAAGGTTGGGAGTGAGGCCTTATTAACTGAAACATATAAAATTCAAGGGTACTTTGCGGGGGTGGTGTTTTGTGCAAACAATTCTTGTATGAATGATAGCCCAGTAGTGAACTAGTAAAAACATAGATGCATGAAAATAATAATTGTTGCAATAATTTGGTTTATGTATTGTTACTGTAACTGAAATAAAAGGTACTCCACCTACTTTGGGTACCCTTTCTCTGAAACAATTGTAAGCCATATAGAGTGTTCTTTGTAGTCTGAGAGGTGCTCATCAACAATTCCAAGTGCATTCTGTGGTTATACGTTTCTGATGCACAGTAATTTCACTCTTTAGACATATCCACTGCACATTTGGTTCCTGCAAAACTGCATATGGTTATTTTTCCTTTTTAATTACTTGTATTAAGTGGTAGAATTAATTGCATACATTACAATGTTTGTGTAGGTGAGTGCATGTGTTTCTGCTAGATAGTGCTGCGTTGTGCAGATGAATGCATAAGCCTATCACTGTTGTTTTTGCTTTGTGTCTGTTATTTATTTTTTTGGGGGTGAGAAAAGAGTTGTAAATTGCATTAATCCAAATCAGTCATAGGCATCTCTATGCTAACCCATAGGCATCTCTACCCCATTAAACGAGTAGTAAATCACAAGAGGTGTAAAAACCTCAATAAAACCTACACCAATTTTAAAGATTCACACAGTTGTGGACCTTCCTGTTGATACTTTTTTTTATCACTGTCTGCATCTTTTTAGAAGCTGATGAGTAGCTCCCACACTGGTGCATTAATATGATAAGTGTGTTCCTCATGGACCACTAGATTCACGGCTGTCCGTGAATCTTTTTCCAACACAACATTTCGGAGTCCTGTCTGCCAAGCCATACGAAAGCCTGTAGTCAGTGGTGGTAATGCTACAGCGTCCAAAATTTCTTGTAAACCCTTCCATCCACCAACCCTGCATGTCTCTTAGATGCCACAACCATTAGAAGTGCTCATCACATAGCTGTAGGCTCCTCAGTGTTAACATAAACACATCCTTCCTTTGGTGGTGCCTAGGCCAGCCTGCTTTACTTGCTTTAGCAGTCCTTCCATTTCCTTGGCAAGAGCACCATCAAATCCTTCTATCAATGCCATAATGTGCAACTTTTTTCATTGTAGAGTTCCTTTTATTTTCAAATATAGTCAGGCTATAATTCGTAGTACTATGTCTGATGAAGTAAAAGTTTTGATGAAATGCAGATATGTAGAGTACTGGTCAAAAAGTAAGGATCAAATGAAATGTTCCTAGAACCATGGACTTAGAAATTGGGTGCTATTATTCTATGTTGCTCTGCTTGTCAGGGTGCTTTTTTTTAATTCCTAAAACGTGCATCCTTTTTTGCATATGTCCAAAAGTTGTGGCTAAACTTATTGGCTTTATTTTCTTGGTTAAAGTAGATCCCAATAGTCTATGCTTTTATAGTTAGTCTGGTATTTTCAACCTACTTTATTTTAAGATCAAGAAACTTTTTGTATGCTTTCAGCTTGGGAAAGTTTCTAAAGCCCTGGAAGTCTCCAGTTTGATGGAATCAGCTGGGATAAAACATAACATGAAGACCTATTCCATGCTAATCAATGGTTTCTTGAAGTTAAAAGATTGGAGTAATGCCTTTGCCGTATTTGAAGATGCTATTAAGGATGGTTTGAAGCCTGATGTTATCCTCTATAATAACATTATAAAGGCATTCTGTGGAATGGGAAATATGAATCGTGCCCTTATGACTCTGAAAGAAATGCAGAAGGAAAGGCATAGGCCTACCACACGGACATTTATGCCCATCATACATGGTTTTGCTAGAGCTGGAGAAATGAGAAGAGCTCTTGAAATTTTTGATATGATGAGGCGGAATGGTTGCATTCCAACTGTTCACACTTACAATGCACTTATTCTCGGCCTTGTTGAGAAGCGGCAGGTACACTTTGGTGATTCCATAACGTGTAGGAACTAGGAGCAAAAGGTCTCAGCTTGACTTGCTGACCTATTTCACTGATTTAGATTTTCCAATTTTCTGATGCTTGCTATCTACTAAATTGTAGACGGTTCATCAGTTACTAATTTACATGATCTTCTGTCTATTTGAGTGGTCACTATGCTAAAGAAAACTTTTATTTAATGCACTAGGAAGTTTCTTTACAATGCACTTGTGTGTAATCTTTATCGCAGTTTCAAAACTGTTAGCAATGTTTTCTTATTATCATAGAAAGAGGTAACTTCTAGTGATGTATCTTGCAGATGGAGAAAGCCGTTGAGATTTTGGATGAAATGGCACTAGCAGGCGTGAGTCCAAATGAACATACATACACCACCATCATGCATGGCTATGCAGCACTGGGAGATACTGGAAAAGCATTCGAGTATTTTACAAAATTGAGAAATGAAGGATTGGAGCTTGATGTATATACATATGAAGCATTGCTGAAGGCATGTTGCAAGGCAGGCAGGATGCAAAGTGCTTTAGCAGTTACAAAAGAAATGAATGCTCAAAAGATACCAAGAAACACTTTTGTCTATAACATATTGATTGATGGGTATGAGTTGTTTAAAATGAAAATTATTTAATCTAATTTGTATTCTGTAGAAACTACATAAATTGTTTCTTTGCTCTTATTTTGTTCCATTCATCATTTTTTACATAAGGTAGTATTATAAAAATTTCAATGATCTTTTCTATTTCTATTTTTTGGTTGATGTCTGATTTTTTGATTCTTTGTCATTCCATATAGATGGGCTCGAAGGGGTGATGTTTGGGAGGCGGCTGACCTTGTGCAACAAATGAAACAAGAAGGAGTGCAACCAGACATTCACACTTACACATCTTTTATAAACGCTTGTGCCAAGGCTGGAGACATGACGGTATGGTGATCAACTCATAGCTGGCCTTATTTTGCTTTCATTAAAACAAGACCTTTAATTAACTCCTTGAACAATTGCAATGAACGCAAGCCATGATTGAGCCAGTCCCAGGCATAGTAATTCTTCTAATGGGTGAAATTTAACTTCTTTTCCCTATTTGTTCAGAGAAGAGAATTAATAAAACTTACTTTAGAAACTCCATGTTCATTTTAGTAACTGCATGTTCATTTCATTTTAATAGGCGTCTTGTGATGTGGGTACTTCGTTGGGATGTTTGCCAAATATGTGTTCTAGTCATAGGTTATCCTTTAATGAATTGCATCAATAGGTACCGAGATACTTCAATGCTTTTACACTTTTTGTATTACATTCACTTGACTTTGTTTTTTGTGCGAGTTTGGTATCATGACAAACTTTCATGTTTTGCAGATGGCAACGAAAACACTAGAGGACATGAAAGCTCTCGGAGTGAACCCAAATCTTAAAACCTACACCACTTTGATACATGGGTGGGCACGTGCATCTCTTCCTGAAAAGGCTTTGAAATGCTTTGAGGAGTTGAAGTTGGCTGGACTAAAACCTGACAAAGCTGTGTACCATTGCTTGATGACTTCATTGTTGTCGCGGGCTACTGTTGCTGAAGCCTCCATTTATTACGGCATTGTTTCCATTTGTAGAGAGATGATTGAAGCCGAATTAATGGTAGATATGGGGACTGCAGTTCACTGGTCTAAGTGTTTACGCAAGATTGAGAGAACAGGTGGGGAGCTTACAGAGGCCTTGCAGAAAACTTTCCCTCCTGATTGGAGTTCTCGTCATGCTCTTGATATGGATTCAGAATCAGACAATGATGAAGAACCTGAGACTGATGACGATGATGACATGTATTTAGCTGGCAATAGTGATGGTGATGATAACAGTGATGAAGATGAATTTGGCCAACGATTGTGGGTGTGACAAGTATTGGAGTCACAAGATGATGGTAATAGCGAATGAAGATGATTTTTGGCCAATGATTGTGGGTGTGGCTGAGCACTGAATTCACAAACGCCTGGCACCCTTCCTTTTCACCTTTCCCCTTGAAGAAGGGAAACAAGTTACTGAGGACACAGTTTATTTTCCATTGGTAAGTTGATGTCTTGAACCTCTTTGTACAGAACCTGGGGGGAAAACCCTGCCCATAGTTTATTTTCCATTGGTAAGTTAATGTCTTGAACCTCTTTGTACAGAAACTGGGGGGAAAACCCTGCTCTCCTGTAATAATCTACAAGTGAAAAGATTTGAAAGACAAACATGATTTGATGATCCAATCACGCAGAAGTGATTCTGTGACCATCCAAAGCCAGTGGGTGAGTAAAATCATATATTGGAGTTACTGACAAGATCATAAGGCAAGAATCAATTCTTGAATTAGTTTGGCCCAATAAATTATATATATGATATTGAATATTGTTGGTAATATTTTGTTGGGGCGAGCTTTGGCAACGAATTGCAACTGATAAATTGTTTTTATTAAAGATTTCTTCATTAAAGGTTTAGGTTTCCCTTGTTATGCTTCTTTCATATGATTAAAGTAAGAATTCTGAAACAAGATCGACTAAGCTGGAAATAAAAAACATCCTCCATTTGTTAACTTTATTAGGCTCCATTCCTTTATCCCTTAAAAAAATTCCTTTGTTCCATGGGTGGGTATTCTTGCATATTTTTTTAATTTTGTTCTTAATATGCTGTATGTTTATGTACACATGTTTTGTTGCCTCTTCATTCTTACAATTCCACTAAATGGGATCATTGATCCTTCCTTACAAATGTGGGCTAATGATATTTGTATTAGTTCATCATTTCAATTTCAAAGCCCCAAGATTGACTTGTACGATTAACGTATGAAGTTGATATCCTAGCTATATGTCCCCCACCAGCCCATTTTTAATAAGAAACAGATCATCATAGTGGGATTCGATGAATTCCTGCTCTTCAGGCGCTTTCATTGGTTGTACTCGGAATTAATCAACTCATTGACAAAATGCGATGAGGTTCAGTCGAGATCAAAATTCTCGGCTACCGCTCTTCTCCATAATGATGCAATTAACTTTGTTTGACATCCAAACTTGCCGTTGCCAAGCCAACGTTTCGATCTTATTGGTGCATTTACGTTAATTTTATTTCCAATGATGTCAGGTCATTCTGTTCCATTTCCATAGTTGTGTGATTATCACACAATCTTTTATGCATACAAAACAGGAGGCAATTATACGGGGTCAACGTAGCATGTGCATGTACAAAGGGGCGTTAGAAAATGGTGAATTGTGGTAGGTAGGGGACACACCAGTTCATTAAAACTTTTAAACTTCAAGGGCTCTACTCAAGAAGCTAAGAACACTAAGATTTAGAGACCATATATGTATATAAATTGTTGTTCTTTTATTATTGTTTTTTTTTTCATGTTACAACTGATGGACCCTATTCCAATTGCTATGCTCATCTTAACTTCTTGAAAGTTGGAATAGAGTTGAAAATTTTGAAGCTGAAAGGTAGGAAGATTATTATTTGAAGGTTAATTCGTGTAAACTATGTTGTTTTTTGATATCCTATTTTCTTCCTTTTCCATTGTTTCTAGGGTTTTACTTCCTTAAAATTGATCCTCTTTGTTATATCAATTGCATTCTCATATTAAATGTTTGGTACTATTTTCTATTAGTTAATTCCTATTAGATCTTCGCTAATTCATCACTCTCTCTTATTCTTAAATTTATAATTTAACTCAAAAAATTCTTTTCTATCTAAAAAGTAAAAGAATATGTTCAAGTCTCTACATTCAACATTTATCATATTCTAATCACCATTGAGGAACAATATTTCATCTTTCTATATAAATTTTCTTATAAGTTGATCAAAAATAACTACTCAGCAAGTGCAACTCAAAGTTATTCATTTATGCTTTACATGATATGCTGGAAATATTTACCCTGAAATTCACATATAGCTCTATTTGATTCCTAAGTGAGACAATGTCAAAATAATCACTTTAAATGCTAGAATAATGTTTATTATACTATTTTTAAATTTTAATGTTTCCCTTTAACAACTTAATCTCTTAAGACATTAAAGGAGTAGGTTCATATTGTTGGTGTTCTAATGCAAGAACAAAATTGATATTATAGAAGTCAAACTCAACACAACTGATGAAGATACTTCATCAGTTCTTTTTACTCAATTCAATATAGACGAATGGCTACAGAAATAGCCTTAGTTGAATATTTCACATACTTACTATGATATTTGCAATTGTTCATACTGCCCCAAATATGATAACAAACCTTTTGAGAGGTTCTTTTTACTCAATTCATGATGGACGAATGGCTACAAAAATAACCCTAGTTGATCTTTCACATTACTTACTATGATATTTGCAATTGTTCATACTGCTCCAAATATGATAAACAAACTCTTTAAAGTAAAGAGTTGTATTTTAAAAATCTCTTAATTAGAGATATTTGAAGCAATTCAGAAGTTGATTTGTTAGTTGAACCATGTGATAAATTTGACTATTACGTCTCATACCAAAGATCTTCAAAATATGACACACTTAATTCTTATAATATAAGAAAAAGGAAAAATCATTCTCATCTCAATCTGGATCTACCAAGTAGATTTGGATCCTTAAAAATAGTATTCTAGTGGAGATGGCTACCATTACCATGATATCAAATTTAACAAACATTTTCCACCACTTGAGGGCATACACTAAAACTTTCACTATGGCTTAAAAGCTCTTATATTGGCTACAATATCTTTTAATAGTACAATAAAAATAAAACTAAGGGAGTTCCAAATTGGCAAAAAGATAATGTTATTACTCACAGTATAATGATTATGGAGACCATTTCTTAAATAAATAATTTAGAAAAATAAGTTTCTTAGAGAATTTTAAGTCTACAAAGCATTATTTAACTTTTGAAAATTCATATAAAGTTTAGTCATCACAAGTTGCTCTCACTCGCATCAAAGAGGATTCAGGATATGAGGGATAATATAATGCCTAGTACACAATAGTACCAGGTTAGCAACAAAGAAGTTGAAATGAGACATCTTCAACCATTATTCAAGTCACTTCAAGGATCTCTAGATGAACAAATGTGATGAACATCAATCTACTTGTCACATAATTATTTTGAGGTTTTATCTGTGTTTACCTAATAGTAAGGCCTACACCTTCAAATCCATTATGTATAGCACTTCTAATAAATCCCTTTAAATTATTGTCTTTATATCATATGAGTCCATTCAAACAAAATTCCAAGGTCTAACATGATTTCTCTCTTCAGTTGTCTAGAAAATGGCAAGGATCTTTTTAACCTTGCATAATCTCTTCTTATCAATCAACCAAAAAAAAAAAAAGGATAGAAAACTTATATTTGGTGAAGATCACAAAATAATGATAGGAGCTTTGGATAAAATATATTCAATAAAAATTCGTGTATCAATTTATGGATCATAAAATCAAGTTTAAAAGTTTTTTAAAAATTCAACTTTGCATATTAAATGTCCTAAATCTTCTTTTCTTTAACTTAATAAGAAAAATCCTCTTGTTTTAAATATAAGAGAGATTATTTCGTTGATAGAAAAAATTGCGAAGCATCATTATCTTTGACAGTGCTATTTCAAATGAAAGCATACCTAAAAAAGGTCTAGTAAATGCTACTTTATCAACCCAAAGGGACATTTTGTAAAGAATTATCTATAGAAAAACAATAAAAAAAATTAGCACATTATTTAAGCTATTCAATCCATTGTTGATCTTGATGATCATGACCTTGAATCAATTCTTTCAATAGCTGAAAACTATATTTTTAAAGCTCTACTAGTTGTCTATGAATATGACATCCATTAAAATTATAATTTTGATTGTTCAACTATTGGAAAAGCATATGATTGTTATCTTATATAATCTATACCTTTTGAATAGTTTTCATACCAAAGGTCTATTATTGACCAAGAAAGACAACTAAAAGTTTTATCAAACCTAATGGTTTATTCCATGTAAATTATTCAAAGCTAATCCATTTAATTGCTTTTTTTAGAAATTGGCGGTCATAATAGTATTTTGAGCCTTAAGGTGTTTCTACTTAAATATTGATGCCCTCATCAACACAATTTTCAAAAATAACTGAAAATTTTCTGCAAATTAATATTTAAAGCAAGCCAATTACTGTTGAATTATTCCTAGATGCAAATTATTGCAACAATTCTTTGACTCTTCCTTCCCTAGTAAGGATATTATCATTAATTTTGATATATATTTTACTTTTAATCACATTTTCAAATTTATGATTGATGGTAATGGTCTTTGATGGAGACTGTAACAATCCACTACCATAGAGCATATACCGACATTCCAAAGAATATCCGAGTACATACCCCATGAAAGCGGCATGTTAGAGCAGTTACATCAACTTTTTATGGCATCGTATAGAACATAAGCATTTCGAAGAACTAAGTTTCCTCATGTTATTCATAGCCATAAGTTTACATTGTCATTACATTCTATAGTCCATGTATTTACATTACCAAAGACTTATGAGATTATTTGCATTTGATTCACAAACATAAACATTCATTACACTCATAATTCATGTTTATACAATACATAACATGTGAAAGTTCACA
>JANKOE010000005.1:54695809-54707553 GCA_026284465.1 Erythroxylum citrifolium | reverse complement strand
GAATTGTATGAGTGTATCTGAACCTTTAGAATTGAATATGAGATTTATATACATACTTGATTTCGAGAAATCAAGTATGTATATAAATCTCATACTTGATTTCGAGAAATCAAGTAAATTGAGGTTCTGGAAAAGTGTGGCATAGGATTTTGAGATTAAAAAGGATGATTTTCCAAAAGGAAAACTTTTATGGTTTTTGTATGATTTTGAATACGATTTAAGTTTGAATGAATGGAATAAGAAAGAAAAAAATTTACCGGATTTTTTGTATTGGCTTAGTCTAAGGTTTCCAACGCTGATTTCATTTTCGGACATGTTCACTACGGATGTCAAAATTTGTTTTAGTCTGTTTCAAATCGTTTTGTTTCAATTCGCTATGTTTTCGTTCAGTTCGTTTCGATATGTTTTGTTATTCGCTTCGGATTTCAATTCTTCCGCCTTTGATTCTCATGGGTTTCGTACTTTGTTTTCGATTTGCCTTCGATATGTATTTCCGTTCCGTATTCTTCGTTTGCTAAATTCGATTCTTAGATATCGTTTCGTTGTTTCCGCGTTTCGTATCCGTTTGATTTTCTTCCGCTTCGCTTTGTCTTCGTTCTTTTGTTTACTTTTGATTCCGCTTTTCGGTTGGGATTCCGGTTCCAAGATCAGGTCCCAACATTTATGGTATCAGAGTAAGAAGAGTTTATAAGGAATCATGTGTACGTATGAGGGAATCTGTATAAGTAGTTAGATTTCGGAAACGAGATCCAACAAATTTTTTTATTACTCATTCTGAACACTCATAAAGAACAAAAGGAGAGAGGAGCCTATTTTTATTTTATCCACGGCCTATAAAAGATTAGGAATGACCCTATTTGTATGGTATCAACGTCGTATCTTTCAAGAAGTTCAATAGCCAACTAGGATTTCTAATATAATAATTCAACCTACAAGTTAGTCTAAAAGGAATTTAAGAAAATTTCAATATTCTTTCCAACTGCAACCTACAATAGAGGGAAGGGAAAGAGAAGATTTTATGATTTCATAATAAGGTTTAGGCAAGGTAAAATTGTATAGATAATGACTAGCATACAAAAGGAGAGAGTACTACTCACTTATTTTATCACCTAAGGTCGATTGGAAAACAACGGCTTCACCATGTATATAGATTTTTTTAAACTAAATGAAATTGTATTAACATTAGCAAAAGCTAAAACATCAATACAATGAGTTACAAAATATATCTACATTTCAACATAATTGAAATTACAAGATATTTTCATCATTTGATACATAGCATTACAACATCTATGTGTTCTTCATTTCAAGAGTGAGTGAATTTTGCTTATTGATTGCTATAAGTGTTGCTTGGATCCGATTCATGATCTTCTCTATACACTGGTATTTTCCCTCTTCGATTCCCTTATATAATCTACAATCTCTTTCTTTCCAAATTATGTAGATGGTGGTAGTGAATGCTATTTTGATCAGCAACCTATTCTACTTTCCCTGCTTGGTGAGTTCAACACGTATTTTTGAAATATATTTATTAATATATTTTCTTATAATTATTTATAATAATTAATTTTCTTTAAGTTAGATCAAAATTTTTAACTATCAAAGCCTAATTTAAATTTTTGTTCACTTTGAACCCATCTAACTAATAGGAATTCACCCTGAATACCCCATTACACGTGTTCCATATTCTTGATCCTAGAAAGTTTTCAATGAAAGCATTATACTTATTGTGGTACTTCACACATATATGAACTATTACTTATGGTTCAATGTCTTTGCTACTTTCATGCATTTCTCACAAATCAAAAACCCTTTCTTTGTGGTTTCATCCAAAGAATAACTATTGGAGAAAACTTCTTTTAGAAGCCTATAAAAATTATTAGTTAGATTCAAGACCCAAATATTATGTAACTAATCCTTATATAGTGTTGTTCTTCCATCGTACTATTCATTCCAACCTAAGAGTCCACAACCATTAACCACAACCATTATGCTCATCCACTTATTTGTTCAACCTTGCTCTTAATTTCAAAATGCTTGACACTATTATCTGGTTAACTATGGTACAAATTTAGAATTTGACTATGCTATATGGATAGAACATTACAAGTTTCAACAACAAGGTGACAACATTAATATTAGCTCCAACTTACAGGATCTTGATCATAATACTAATGTATAAGCTCTTAAGTTTAGTTCTTTGGTGTTTCAAGATTCTTAACACTTATATATGGATGATCTTATGTAATAAAACAATCCACCTTTATATCCTAGAGATCTATAATATTATGAAAGTCTAGACACTTATAGGCTTATTAAGAACACCGATGAAAAAGACGGTGAGGAACTGTGGAATCTTTTTGACTATAATGATTATTTTAAGGAAGGAAAATAATCTCTAATATCCACTTGAAAAAATCTAACTTTAGACGTGTGAAGGGACTAAATGTTAATAAGTTTGTTTTAATTATGATATTGTAGGAAATAATGTTAATCAGTTAATGATATAATTAGTGAAGTCATCATGAACAAGATATCCACCTAAATTCTCACCCTTTATACCCTATAATTAGTTGGAAAGGGTTACCTTTGTAATTGGAGATAAAGGAGTGTACAATAATATATTATCTTTCTACAATATTATGAAAACTCTTCTTTTCTTTAAGATCTTTCAAGTTTTTTCTCTAATGAAGAGTATGCTTTAGTGATGAGTATGCTCTATTCTTACCACTAACTTAAGATCTTGATCTTAATCATTAAAAATTCATAGTTTTTTTATAATTTAATTTTTATTGGTGTACTAGTTGTTTATATTAGAGAAGTTACTATTGATTGATTGTTTCTACCAAAACTTTGTCAAAAAATATGGGTTATTAAGTGAAACTTTAAGTACAGCATATTACAGTTTGTGCCTTCTTTTTTAATATATTACATCCATAAAAGAAATAAATTATTTTCTCTCTATCTTTCTAATTTTCTAAAAACTCTTCTTTGCTCTATTCTTGTCACTACCTTAAGTGGATCATGAACGTTAGAAATTTAGAACTATTTTTGGTTTAGGTTTATACGGATTATGTTAGAGAAGTTATTATTGATTGATGAATTTTAAAAAAAATTGTCAATTTTTTTTAAAAAAATTCGTCAAAAAATTTTGTTTGTTAAGTATGGCATGTTATTTAGTCTTATACCTTCTTCTTTAATTTATTTACATCCATAGATTAGTATTAAAATTGCAATTAATCTCATTTAGAGAATTGATTTTCATGGAAGTAGAATGCCTCGAATGACTTTGAGGATTATAGACAAAGAAAATTGACTTTTTAAAATAGAAAGAAAAGAACTACAAGAAGCTATCAAAGTGAGTCTCTTGTATTTTTTTTTTAAATCACTAACTTAAAAACCTTTTACGTATAGATGTATATAGACTAAAGAAACAAATATAACCCTAAATAAGATTTTATACTTAAATTTTACTTAATAAACTATAATTTTAGGTAATTTTTAGTAAAAAGTATTAACCAATAATAACTTCTCTAATATAATCAATAATACATTGATAAATAGAATCTGAAGTAAAAAGAATTATAATCTTTTATGTTTAAGAATCACTTAAGTTAGTTGCAAGAATAGAGCATACTATTCATTAGAATAAAAACTTGAAAGATGTAATAGAAAAGAAGAGTTTTAAATATTAAAGAGAGAGAATACACTATTTTTCTTCTTCTTCAATTATGAATACAAAGGTAACCCTAGCCCTCTATTCACAGGAAATTACGGGAGAGAAGTTAGGTAAATATCTCATTCATAATGATGTCACTAATTACATCATTAACTGATCGACATCATTCCTTACATTAAAATAGCAAATGAAATCATTGTATATAGAATATATAATTTTGATACTAAGAGTGATAATAGAAGTAACACATACATCCATATTCAACAAAAAATTGATATTCTTGTCTTACCTTAAGTCATCTTAATAATAGTCAAGAAGATTCCAAAGTTCCTTATTTTCTTTTTCACTTATGACTAAATAACCTTATAAGTGTATAGACTTTTGGAGTAGTATGGTTCTCTAGGTTCTAAAGAAGGACTATTTAGTTACATGAAGGGATATCTTAGAAGTTTCATTTATAATGGATTTGAAGATATGCAATCTTACATAAAGGACTATTATTTCCATTAGGGAAATATAGACAAATTCTTAAAAAGGTTAGGCAATGAGTAGGTATATGTACTTCACATTTTTTTTATTTAGAGATACATAAAGTGACTAATATGCATGTAGGTATCTAATTTTAGCTTCTTTGTTGATAAAGATATTAGATCTTAAATATTTCATTTGTACAAGTGAAAGCAACTAATGGAGAATAAATTTCATATGAGTTTTTAGAAACTTAACAGTGCTTTATAAACTTTAGATTTTGTGAGAGCCTTGATTTTACTAATTATTTAAGAAGAGATCTTCATATGCATTGTATTGAGAGCACTAACTTATCCTTTTTCCAATACAAAAATCTCTTAGTGTTTCTTGACTCTTTAATTATACCATTAGAAGATATAGTAGTTGGTACATGAATTTTAGGTTAGTTTTGAAAGTTATCATTAGTGTATACCACAAGTGCTAGAAAACTTTATTAAAATTTGACATCATAGTGATGATAGGCATCTTTGATGAAATATTATTTTTCAGCCATCCAATTTGCTTAGTAGTATATCTAGGTCTAGATGAGAATGAATTTTTTATTATTTATATTGCAAAGATGAAGTTTTTGTAGATTTTGAACATCTTTTATTTAAGATAAATAGTTAATTTACATGGTGGCTTGCTTAATAGATCAAATTTTGGATTTCCTTTTAGATATCTCTTCTTACAATGTTGTTATCACCTCTTTCCTTTGAAAAGAATGCTTTGAATTAGCTTTTTCATCAAATTTGGAGCAATATAAACAATTGAAAATATTCTATTAGCAATGTACGTCCTTGTTTTGAAGACAAAATGGTTCCACCTTTAGGTACAAAAATTTCAAATGAAGTTATTTTTGTAGACCATTCGGCCATCATGAATTAATTAGAAAAGAATGATGGTAGAGTGTATTCATTAATTGTCTTGAATTTAACTTCTATAGCAATGTATAAGATTTAAAATAACTCTACACTTAATGAAGATGAAGTTTGAGAATAAAAACAATTCCTTCTATTGTATGCCCCTAATTAATGCAACCTCATATGCTTCAATTATTAATTCTAGCATTAAGCAAAAGGTGTTATAGAATAAAAAGTGTGCATATGATGTAGACAATGACTTTTTGGATTATTTAACGAGTTTTTGGTAACAAGTTCTCTATCAATTGGGAAGAAACTTAATAAGTTCTTCACCAGAGATTTGTCAAGGGATTTAGATTCCGTTTGGTTCTTATAATGTTGAAGATACTTTGATGAATAAGGTATCATTTAAATACGAGGGATTCTTAATATAAAGCATGATTATATACTCTATAAACCATTTGACAATGCATGGCAATTATAAAGTTCTGTTCTTACATTGAAGCACCAATGATTTAAATTTATGCCTTGAATGTTTTTAAGAAATTGTAATGAAGGAAGACATTAAAAACTAGGAATAATGTAATGAATAATGTTAAAGTGGCTCTAACGATGTCCATATAATCATGTTAATACTATTTTAGTTGAGAATCAAGTTGAGTTACATGAGCAGTTATGAGTAAGCTCTTTTGAGTATGTAATCTAGAAAGTAAAGATAAGAGTGATCTTTTTAATCCACATCCAAATAAAATCTTTAGGAATATTTAGATAAATAAAATAGTTCTCAAAAGTAGTTAGGATTTAACGACCGGTGAACTTAAAGCCCCGAACATAGGTTTTTACTTTTTGGAAAGAAAATAATTTTATGAGGTAGGTTAAGAATAAGAGAAGACGTACGATGGATTAAGGAAGACATGATAAGGATTAAATAATAAAAGAGTAATATCATAAATTAGTTTAATATTGGAGTTGTTATTAATTTCAAGTGGTATACAAAATTAAGTTTCTAAAACTAAAGGAAAATAATTAGAAAAGAAAAATAAAAATGAGTACTTATCCTGTAACAAAACCACTAATATAAAATTATGATACCATTTGTAAATGTACATAAAGTAAAAAAGAAGGTACAAGGCCAAATAACCTGTTATATTTAATAAATCAAAATTTTTGATGAATTTCTATCAATACTTAATTATTTATTTATCATTGATGTGTGGTTTTAATTTAAATAATAAGAGTTTTTATTTTGTAAGCGATGATTGCAAATTATAAGTTTTGGAATTGGAGCCATAAAGGTAGTCTATATAGAACATGAAAAAAGTTTGGTTGGTAATCATTAATAATATCACTGTCACAAGTAATTAGCTAGATACAGGTATGACAATGGGTAGGGTTCGGTTCAGGAATTACTCTACCCATATCCATATCCATTTTTTATGACTCAATTCATTATTCATTTAAAATCTATCGGTTTTTACGGTTTACTACCCATATCTAAATCTATTTGATTGTTCGGATTTTTAGATATCTATTGGGTTGTATAACACATACAAATTAACTTATAAATAGAAAATATAAAGAATAGATTTTTGGGAACGCTCTAAATCAAAATTACTTTAATAATAATAAATTAAGATTTTAATTTGTATGTCTTATAAATAGAAAATATAAAGAATAGATTCTTAGAGCTTGTTTGTTTCTGCTTTAGTTTTTAGTTTTCGTTTTTAAATTAAAATTTTGTTTTTATTTTTAGTTTTTTTAATTTCCATTACCTATAAAAGTCATTTGTCATCAACTAAATATATGATTTAATATTAATAATAATACAAACTATAACTAATGTAAGTTTAATAATTTGATAATATTAATTTATAGATAATTTTTCTTATTAATTATAATAAAATATAATAATTCTAAAATATTTATTTATAAGTATTGTATATATAAGAGATAAAAATAAAATGATTTATTTAATTTAACTAATAAAATTGATTAATTTTTAAATTTATCTGAAAATTAATGAATAATATTAATAAAATATAATTATATGTAAATCAAAGAAGTAATAAAAATAAAACTAAATTACCGTTAATTCTCAATTAAAGACTGTTCTCGCTCTATATTGTTGCATTTCCTTCATTTTGAATAGAACTTTGGCCTTCTCCTTAAATGATGCGATGAAGCCTTGTGGTTTGCCTCCATTAAACTTTGAACTTGGAATGAACTGATGAGTTAACGGGCAAGGGACGACGCCAGCCTCAACCCAGATGAACCTGGAGTTTGTGGTAATAACTAAAAGTTGCCCTCGTCACATTAAACGGCAACTGCCATGTCCCCACAATTCACATGAACCTCATCATACATTTGTGCCACACGTAATCCTATGATACAATTGAATTTTGAGTTACAACATCTCAATTCAAAGCTTTTGGTACATACATTTATCATTTTTTGGTGTACGAGTAAAAGTAAAATCCTAGTTCGCAGTTTTTGAAACACCAATAACTGCGGTGGACACCGCTCTATGCCCCACAGTCCTCCTCTTAAATTGGACGCAACGACAATTGTGGGCTGTTTATTAAATGTCTCACAAGAATTTCCCCTTCCCATATCAAATTTCCATTATAGTCAAACGAAAGTCTTAGCTTGGAGCCAATACTTGCCCCAAACGAATGACGTAAGAGGATTAAAGTAGTACTCTTTCCGATTCATAATAAGTGACATTTTAAAAAAAACACACGCTTATTAAGAAAATTAATGAAATTATAGATATACTCTTATTAATACTCCCATAAAGTTACCTCGATAAGAGAGAAATTAAAGGTTAATTTTGGAAGTAAAATTATAAACATGCATACAAAGTCAAAAATGACACTTATTTTAAATAATTAAAATGTATCTAAAACGACACTTATTATGAATCAGAGGGAGTATAAAACAAGCTAAATCGAAATAATAAGAATACTAAAAATTTAATAACGCAGTTTGACACATCTTACGTCTGCAGGGTCCTCACCCAACTTAATAACTTTCACCGAAGTACAATAGATTTACCGAAGGCTCTACTGAGCCGACACCACTCAACCCTTGACACTATCTCTCAACCTCATTTTTCGTGAAAAAATTTCACACCCAATAACACGACCGACTCGTGTTAACCTCAACAGAGGATTTTCTCAATCATCCCAATAATACGACCGCCTTGTACTAACCTCAACAGAGGATTTTTCTCAACAATATTTGATAGTAAAGATAAGAAGTAAACAACTCAAGTGATCAATCAACTAAGAACAAAATAATAATATACTTGAGAAACAGAAGACAACTTCCCAAAAGGTTGAGCTCCACTGAATTGAATTTGGAAATCGTCGCAACAATAATAGAAAAACAATCCACCCAAGAACCACTTCACAAAGCTGAATGTGTAGCTTAAGTAACTCCAATTAATCCATGTGGAATACTCCACACACCATGTATATCTCACGCAGAAACCCAAAAGACCAAGTCTGGAAAATTAATAAGCTGCACAGTAGCTAACATTCACTTTCCCGTAACACTTTCTTGTACCACAAAAGGTGGAATCAGCTACCCCAACTGCCCTCACACCCGGGCCCGACCAGATGGTGAGGGGTTAAACCACGGTTTGATCTCGGTCGACCACCTAGCAGAGCGGCCCATGCGCTCCCGTTACCAGGAATCGAACCTTGGTCCTTGTCCCAAGTTACCCTGCTAGAATGCCAACCGAGCTACCCGTGCGGGTCTGTAACACTTTCTCACTCAACGCAAGATGCACATATATTTTTCACATTAGAAAATCACTTCCACTATTGGTGGGAAACGTGCACACATTGGAGATCGTGAGTGCAATGTTTCAATTAATAAGAGTCCACTGCAACGTTGAATTCAATCAACAATAAAATACATACTGCTACTCTTTGGTTGCCACACACGTATATTCATTACATCGTAAATTTCACCCAAGACACGTTATTCAGCTTCTTGTTTCATATATGTCGTAAGCAGTATTTTTTTGCTCATAAACACAACACAGGACTCCTATTATGAATTAAAGATGTGGGCAATATCCATCGTAGAGATTCATGACAACTGCTTATAATCAACGTGTATGACACAAACTCAATTAATTAGAGAGAGTCCACCTACATCACGCAATTTGCAATTTTCAATTTACCAAAACTCAACAGCCAACTTAATACCGCATACAACATATGCATAATGTAACACCCAAATACCCCATGGGAGGATAAATGGATGCCACCCAAGACAGAACAAACAAAACCAAACATCACACTGATATTTATTTATCCGAAGTTTCATTAAACCAATTTACCCGGAAAATGCCATGAATGCATGCCAAAATACTTATGCACAATTAAGCAAATATTTAATAAGCAAATAACAAACATAATTCGTACTAACTTCCTTTAATATTCTAACCCCTAATTTGGGGCGTTACACATAAATCCTTCACATAATAAGAGTCCCACTTAAAATAGAATTTTATCACAACTGATTCGTTATCCAAATACCTTCTAAATCCAAGTCAATATCCAACTAATATCTTATATGTCCAATTAATAAATAATGCTAAAACATATATCCTAACAATCTCCCCCTTTTTGGCATTTTTGTCATAAACATGAAACTCCCCTTAAATAACGTAATTGGACATATAAGTAAATATTCCCTCTCGATCAAATATCAAGTTCCAAAGAACATCAAGTTTATCCAATTATCAAATTTCTCCCCCTTGGGACAAAATGATGTCAAAAAGCAAGACAAATAGTCACACTTATATCTTGAAATCTCCCCCTGAATGGAACATTCACCATAAACAATCTGATGTCTCCCCCTTGGGAACAAGATAATGTCAAAAGTATAATCATGCCAGCGAAAAAGTTATAAGCACGCCAAGAAGACAAATTACCACCAATCAAAACACTAAGAGATATGCCCGAAAGAGATAGAGATACCCGAGAGAGATCCATACAGATGAGAGAGCTGAAGAGTCTTCGGTAGAGCCAATTAGATGTCATTAAGCAAACTACTAAAAGATGAGACACCAATAGCAACATAAAACTAAAGAACAAAAAATCTTTTTTTGTTTTTTTTGGTAATATAAAAAAATACTTCAAAAATGTAAAGCACATTGTCCTTGTGTCCCTCGAAAAATCTCAAACCTGGGCTTACTCTTTGGCTCGAATGAAGAAGTGTAACACAATTAGTCTGTAAGTTCTCGATAATCAATCCCTTTTCTTTCTCTTGTTTTTCTTCTTTCGCTCACATCTCCAATAATATTTTCTGCTGGATGATTTCTTTGGATTCGAGATAAAGAACCTCTGTTCAAATTAGCTGCCATTGTTTTGGTTGGTTCATCATCCTGTCTAATATGCATACTCAATGTACTCCTAATGACCAATATCCTTCCCTTTTCAAATCTCTTATTACTCTCATCATCGCTATCATATATTAAACTAAGTATATCCTCATCTGTATCCTCTTATCTCTCAGACACATACTCTTCATCCTTCCTGAATATCATCAACTTCTTATTGGGATATTGTGAAGCTACATCTCCTCTTCTTAAGTTCTTAAAGTACTCGATATCTTGATTCCTTGTAACATCCCACCCCTGACGGGAAGGGTAAAATCGTAATTTGCCAAAAGTCGAGAGTGATTAGGACTAATTGGAAAATGTCATGCATACTGGTATTGGTCAACAGTGAATTAGTGCACATGAAATTAACTGTACATGCATTCATGATTATTTCCCGGTATTGAGTCTAAATAGAATTTTATTGTAATTAATGTGAAATTTGTGTTTGAAAAATTATTTGGAGCGAGTCATTGTATGTTTTACATTTTAAAGGATTTTTAGGAATTTTCTGGAGAAAATTCTCGGGTCGAAAAAATCGCCAAGTGGCGAACCGGTCGATTTTCGGTAGCGAAAATTACTATCCAATGGCACTGTAATATTGGGTATATTATTTTGGGATTAAAATGAGGGTCATTGGATTAGAATGAGTCAAATTGTATTAGGGTTTCTAAATCCTATCCATCATTTGTCTTTTAGCCTATTTTGTTTCTTTCTTAAAGCTAATGCCACTTGTCCCATGAATTTATTGATATTGTCTTATACTCATTTGTCTCTCTCGGTTATGCCTCCATAAAGAGTGATAGATGAATGTTTATTGCTTATTTGCTCCATCAACCGAAACCCTCCTTCATTGTTTTCATCTCCATCGAATTTTTCTCTTTTAAGAAATCCTTCCTCCAAACTTAAGAGCTTCCTCATGCTACCAAGCTCCTTTCTTTCCATGGTGATGATATACATGTATGGTGTTAGAAGAAAGTAGATAAAGTGGAGAAGTTTGTGTAGACTTGAAGAGAGAAAAGCTTGAATTAGGTAAGTTGTATTGTTAGGCTTTAATGATGTTTTGATTATGAATTTAATAGCTTAGTTGTTAGATGCATTCAATGGGACTTATGGTGTAATTATTGTGTTTATTGATGCATAAATTAAATGACAATTTTAGTTTAAATTGGTGAGTGTAAGGGTATGTTTATGTATGGCTCGATGAAGTAGTAGGATTGAAGTGTTTAACTTGATTTTGACTTGATTCTTGATGACTAATCTTGCATGGAATTTAAGAGGTAAGTGCTGCCAAATTATG
>JANKOE010000005.1:54585075-54598513 GCA_026284465.1 Erythroxylum citrifolium | reverse complement strand
AAAAATCACAGTGAGCCTTGAAGACGAAGACATGGCACGCGGTGAAGTGAAAAAACTGTTTTAGAGTAGAAGAAAACCTGTTGCGAAAAATTAGGAAAACGTAATTTTTTGGTTTTCATAAATTCGTTGTAGTTTTTTTAATTTTTAAAACGCAGCAACACAACAAATCTAACCAAACATGATTTAATAGATGGTTTCTTTTTTAATAAAAACCACAACTAAAAACAGCAAAAAAAAATGAAAACAAACGGGTCCTTAGTTAATCATATTGAATCTCACATGATTCAGAACGACCAAAAATTTCGTAGCGATTGTCTGCAACATTGTCATAAACAAAGTCCCTTAGAAACCTGCAAGCAAATGTAAATTATAAGGTCAACTTTCCCTGTTTTAGACAAGAACATAGGTAATGAAATTGCAGAAGAAATTGAAAGTATTACTTACAAAGGCACAAACTTTAAGAAAACAGCTAGCTGAGGAAAAGGCAAATCTATGTATTCCATTATCTTAAGCACCGCGTCTGACTTGATAAATGATCTGCAGTTCACCTCAAGGCCTTAAATTAGAGTGTCTGGAAGTTGAATTTGATAAAATTCTATTCTCCTTTCATTAAATTTCTGTGTCCCTATGTTAATCACATACCTATCTTTCTCAACAAGTACAACGCTTGAGATATCATCAGGAGCTCTTCCTGATCTTCTGAGCAAGTTTTTTCCAGCCTCACTCTGGAGGGCTTCAAACCTAATTCTCCTATCCAGCTCAAAATCAACAAACAAGTAGACAGCCTTCTTAGAGGATAAATCAAAACTAAAATCATTATTTATGTATAAATATTTGCAAACAAATATCAACTTAAGCTATGATATCGTCTTTAACAAATGGCTATCAGGACACATCGATTATCCAACAGAATAAAAAAAATGGACAACTGATCACTTCCAAACTCAGTCAATTATCATACTGTAGTTCCTAGAAAGATTGTCATATCTACCAGAAGAAAAGTATAGACCAACTATGTTGTGTGCATACCTGCTACGATCATTATCACGAACAAACTTCACACCCCCATTGCAAAGGTTGCACACACCTGCATGCGCATAAAACCAAAAAGAAGAAGAAAATAGAAAACGGGAATTCACTTTTCAATCGGTAAACGGGAATTCATCTTGGGATAGAGTTTAATTCAATTACCGTCGAACAACATAATGGGTCTAGAATCACTCTGGAAATAGCTATTAGTTGCCTGAACCCAGTCCACAGCATTGTCTTTGCCATGTGATGATGATGATAGAGTTGCAGATACTCCGAGCCGCCGTCTATGATGAGGTGCGGGTGTGACACTCAGCCCTGCGTAAACCGCTAGAGGAAGGACCGACATAGTTGTATAGAAAAATCTCAAGAGTTACTTGGTCAGAATATTCGACAAAGAGTTGTGCTGTTTTTGATGTACTATTGAATGGCTATTGGAAACGTACGAGTAGAGTGGTGACGTGGAAGTTTCTTCTTCTTCTTCTGCTAATGAAATATTTAAATATTTTATAAAGCCACGTCAGGAAGAAAATGGTATAGTTAGTTCTCCTGGAGCCTTGAAAGTAGATCGCTGTCCCAAGATCTCTCTCTCCTTAGTCTTCTTCCCATCTCAATTTCTCCTCGTTCTCAGGCCTGTCAATGATCTTCCTCTTTACTTAATTTTGATTGCTTGACTTGCTATTATGTTTTTCGTGTTATTGGCTTGTTAATTGTCAATGGTGATCTATTGAATTGAATCGGTGTGTTGGCTTTGGGATTTGGTTGTATTGGTCTATGCAGGGATTGCCCAGAGAGAAAAGGAAACGAACAAAAAGAATAAAGGGAAAATGGGTTTCATCGGAGACACCGTTGACTCGATCAAGTCCATCCAGGTCCGGCAGCTCCTCACTCAGGCTGTCAGTCTGGGTAAGTTTATACCTTTGTGTACAAGTTTGAGGAAGGCCATGGTCTATGATATAGGAGGCCTTTTATCCTGTAAGATGTAGGGATTACTTTGGCCATTGGGTTGTTCGATTTTCTGCAAACTAGCTGTATCCATATTTTTCACAAGGTTAATTAGCCTAATGCATCTGGCATTGCGTCCAATGAGGCTTAAATACTCATTAAAACTAAAACATGGAACTCTGTCAGTACTGCTGATAGTATGTTTCTGTGTCAGCCTCGTTGGTATACCTTCACTTTAAGTCGCTTCCTCTTTGACGTTTTTCTAGTTTAAATTTCAACTGATTCTCTTGAAATAATAATGCAAGCATTTGGCTTAAGATAATAAATCAACACTTCTAAAGATGTGATCTTGGAGTATTTGATTGTATCCTATCTATCAGAGTATCTTGTCTCCTGAGTCATCTGCTGTGGATTTCAGGAATGATTGTCACTTCTGCACTAATAATATGGAAAGCATTGATGTGTATAACCGGCAGTGAGTCTCCTGTGGTGGTTGTTCTTTCTGGTAGTATGGAACCTGGCTTTAAGAGGGTACGAGAAACTTTTCCATTTAAAGTATAGTTCTTACATTTACTTCTGTATATTTAGTTTAAGTAACTAGTTATGCAACATAAGTAGGGAGTCAATATGTTGTTTTTGTTACGAAAAACTTTTCCACGTATGTTAAGTATAGATCTTATATTTACCTCTACGTATTTAGTTTAAGGAACTAGTAATGCAACATAAGTAGGGAGTCAATATGTTGTTTTTGTTAATTATGTTGTTGATACGATTATGAATCCCATGAAATGATATGTACATTCGGACATCTTTATTTACAGGGAGATATTCTGTTTTTACGCATGAGTAAAGATCCTATTCGCACAGGGGAGATTGTTGTTTTCAATGTTGATGTAAGCACACTCTCTATTTCTAATTTTTTGCTCCTGCTTTATTAAATCATTTTGTTGTGTTGTCATGTTGATTTACGTTTGGTGGTTTTGGTGGGTCTTAAAATTTCTTATACTAGAAACATGTTTCCGTCTTAGTTAGTGCAATTTTTCTTGTTCTATTATAAGCTTTGTTTCTCTCAGGAGTAAGCCTTTAGACCATTTTCTACTGATAAAGTACGTTAAATAATGTTCAATTAGTAAAGAAACTGACTCCAAACATGTAGGGAGGATAGCGTTTGATTTTCATTTAGCATGGCTAATGGAGCATAGCAAAATATTCTTTTCATGGATCACTTCCTTATCTCATGTGATTTATGTGTTGCAAAAGCTTTACTTACTGCTTGAAATAGACAAAGGAAGAGTGAAAAATCAGCATGGATTTCCTGTTACTATTGTTTTAATGGCCACACTGTTCTCCCTCTCATGGATGTGTTTGAATTAATCATTGTGAGTGTTGATGATATCAGTTGCATTATATTCAGTGAACTGTTACTTATATAAATTACTAGTTAGGACCTCATAATTAAGCATTTGACTTCTTTTTTTTCGCATATGAACTTTTCCTCTTGGTCTTCCAGTATTAGTATGGTGGCATGTTATTGAGTTTATCCTTGGATGTTTGCTTTTCATGTTATTTAGTTAGCTTTTGTTCTGATTACATTTCTTCTAAAAGATGCCTATTGCTAATTATTGATCAGGGTCGTGACATTCCAATAGTTCATCGTGTGATTAAGGTATGGTTTTACTGCCTTACCTTACTTACTGCTGATTCATTTTTAACACAACTTTTGATAAGCTAGTGAAACCTATAAAATTCAAATAATGCGTATAAACTTGCAATTCTTGTTGGTTTGTTTACTGTGAAGGGTGAGAGGAAGGGAGGTTTCTTGTTATATGCATTGAAGAGTTGCTGATATGGCTTATCATACTCTTATCTTTAGAATAATCATTGGTTCGTGAAAATTGTCAGGGGAAATTGAAGAAGGCATATTTTATGCCCTGCATTCAGTTGTATCATAGTCAATGTCTTGTGATTCTTTCATTTAATTGACTTGGCAGGTCCATGAAAGGCAAAATACTGGGGAAGTTGAAGTCTTAACAAAAGGTACTAGTCCTTGATGTGAAGATCGATTCCTTCAACTTTAGAAAGGTTCTTTTATGTAAATATCTCATTAAATGTAACGTGTAGTTTATGCCTGTTGGTACATATTGTTAAAATTTGTAAGTTGACCAACTTTGATCGCATTGTATCCTCTTATTTACTTCTAAGGGGATAATAATTATGAGGATGACAGAATGCTATACGCACAAGGTCAGCTTTGGCTTAATCGGCACCACATCATGGGTCGTGCCATTGGGTAAAATTCTTAAACTAACTCGACCTTTGATAGTGGAATGTTGTTCCAAGAATGCAGAGGTTCTCATGTCAATTAATCCTCTTATTGAAGGTTCTTACCATATGTTGGTTGGGTGACCATTATCATGACTGAAAAGCCTATCATCAAGGTTTGCTTCTTTGTGAATATTTTCTGGATTAGATTGATTTTCAAGTGCCACTTTTACCTTGATTCTGTTTATCTTCCTTTTACAGCATCCCTGATTCTCTTGTGCCATGTTACCCTTTTGCAGCCTCCCAATTTTTATTGCTTACCCTCTTTTTTTTTTATCTGTCTCCATATTGACTAAAAATGGCTTCTATTATAACTCTTTTAATTTCTTGCTAATTTTTTTCATGCTTGAATCTGACATAAGAAAATGCTGACTTTGTATGATGTTTGTAGTATATTCTTATTGGTGCACTGGGATTACTTGTCATAACTTCGAAGGACTGAAGCTTAAAGCAAAACCAAGGTTCGACGACATTCAAACTAAAATGTCCGAGTAATGCTTACGAGCACCACAGTGCTTGAATCTCACAGTTAGGTATCCTTTTTTGTACTCTAGACGAATGAAATAGACTAACTTGATAAATTAAGTTTCAAGAGAAGATTATACATGAGTAGCATCAGAAACTTGATTATGTTTTGATTTGATCCATCTCCGTTCAAAGTTTCTGTTTGTTCATTAACTCGGTTAGATTAGTAGAAAACCTGCACTTACTATCAATTAAAGAAAGCTAAAGGAAAAAAATCGCATCTGAGAGTGGATTTAAGTTGAAGTTCATACCACAATACATGTTTGAAGCATATATATATATATATATATATATTGGGTTCATAGTTTTACTTTCCTATCCTCTCTTTGCAGAATCTCTAATCAATGAATTTTAACCGAAATTCCTGAACTAGTAAACTTTTATGAAACCAGTGTAGAGTTTCATAATCTAAAAATATGGTGCTGGTCTTGTCATACAAATCTGAGGCCTGTTAGTTAAAGGAGCTTAAAGAAGTTAACTAGCTTTTGGTTCAATTGAGAGCAAGGAGCTGAACGATGTCTTCTGTCCTTTTTGTTATTTTGTTATTTTTATTTTTGGTCTTCTTCACTGAAGTTAGCAGCCAGTGATAAGGTTGGCTGCTCCTGATGTATGGAAAAACATGTTGAAGCATTGGCAATTCAAAGGCCTAAATAGATCCACGAGAGGTTTTGGACCAAAAGGTTAAACCGCATGGCAGCTATGGATAAACTAGATTTTTAATAAAAGAGACTTTATTTAGTTGCTTTGTTACTGTCTTTTGGCATACAGATTATTTTTTATTTTGCATATTGAGTTTTGTGTTGAAGGAACTCAATATGGCCACTCTGCGGGCAAACATTTGTAATCCTCCTGTTCGGGCCCAATTGTCTCTCCCTTCACTAGAAACTTTCTTCCTCGACCATTAGCGTTCTTCCAACCTGTATCAATGAAAAATCAAATACATATAGCCATCAACAATGTTAGTGAAGTAAACAATATGGCATGCGAGCATAAGCAAACACATGTATACATATTTTATTAGCTTTATAGGTACAGAAAAGTTGACTTAAGAATTATTAGTATTCAGATGGCTTAAAAGTATTTTGTAGTGAATTCTTGAGTCGATTTCATTTCTAAATTAATTACCCTTTTTATTTCTGGATGCAACTTTGGATGATAAGTTTCCTGGCTCAGGAATAAAGACTCCCGTCCCATCCCTTCTTCTTGAAGGAAGTAGAGCTTTTACATCCTTAAATCCCTAAAGAATAAAAGTAATTTCTGTTATCAAACACTAAAGAAAAAAATTGTATACTAATAACATCACTAGAAAATAGATTTATCTGCCTGATATTGGGTTGGTATTGAAAAAGTGAAGGTGCAAGAGGATTTAGATGTAATTTCATTATTACTATCCCAATAAGAATAAAGGTTATCACTAATAAAAGGCATAAAACCACCAAACAAATTGTCAAATATCTATAAAAATGGAAAAAATAGCAATTAAATTCAAAGAGAAAAAATTGAATGACGTAATAAGTTGAGCTATTGTGGAATAAAAGTTTAGAAACAAAAATACTACTTTAAACATTTATAACAACTATCAAAATGATCATATTAACAAAAATTAAAATTATCATATGAATAATAAAATTATATTAACATCCAAACCATCTACAAACTTTTGGTTTCTTCCTCTAATTAATCAAATAGATAAAGTAACATATCTCAACCTCATCATACTCTTGAGGATCTAAGTAGGAGATTCAAAGGAGCTAGATGATTAAGTTAAGAAGATCTACTATCTTTTCTCCTTTTAATTATGAGAATGCATTTCATGATCTTTCTTATGAGAAGGAACATAAAAGAGTCCAATTTTAAGTACCACAAAAAAAGTTTAAACACTTATGACTATCAATGTTAAAGAATAAAATAGTGACTAATTGATTAAATATATACTTGTATATGAAAGTTTATGCTTTCATGTTGGAAGTGAATTAGACACATAACTACATAAAGAAACCAAATTGAATATAGGTTGAGGTACGTAGGGGGGAAGCAAAGTGATTTGGTTTAATATAGTATAAACTTTAGCTCAAACCATTTAAAACTAGTTATATTTTTTATTTTAAACCAAATCAAGTAATTTATAATTCAATCCAAACCAAAATAAATCATAAAACTTTGGTTTGTTTTTTGAGAATTAAAGATTAGAAATTAAGCATAGAATATGAATTTCCAATACTTATTCTCACATAAGAAATTAGCAAGAAAATAAAAGATTCTTACGAAGTTTAATGAAATAAAACCTTTTGAAGATGTATCACTTATTATGAGAAAAATGTTTTGAAAAAAGCAACGTAAGTTAAAAATTTTAGTAAAACTTATATAAATTAATGTAATTAGGGCGATATAAAATGTATTAGTTAAAATGAATGGATGAATTAATATATTGATTTATAGTATTGTCACAATTTGATAAACATGCATGTAATCAATTGAAAATTCATTGTACAGTACTCTACTAATATAATGACTTGAATGTGAACTACTAAGCCAAAATACTTATTATATCTATTATAAGAATTTAACCTATTGACTTCAAAATACAATAAAAATATAAACAAGATCTAACTAGATTTAAATTAAAAGTACAAATTCACAACAAATTATGTTTTAATAAATAATAAAAATTATAGATATTTTTAGTTTTATTAAATTATTAATTCATGATATAAATGTGACAAAATTATTTATTTAATTTTAAATATTATTTATTAATTAATAAAATTATTAATTTAACTTACTACCTAATTTGAGAAAAAGAAAATTATTATATAATTAAGCTTATTAATTTAGAAAATATTAATTTTCTTTTTAACTTCTAAAGTGCAAAAGTTTTTTATTCCGCACCTAGGTAAGTATGTTGAATCAATTTACCAATTTACGAAGGTTATAAATTTTAATATAATTCAATAATCAATAAATTATAGAAAATGACTACTAAATTTTATGTTATAAAAATTATAATGTTTAAAATAATCAAAATAAATCATGTGATCTTAAAATATGGCATGTAGTATAAATGTTAATATAAAAAAATCATTGATACCGATAGTTAAATTTAAACTTTCTATTACTAAAATATAAGTGAAATTACATTTCTATCCGTAACAAGTTGAGTTTAATATTTTTGAAAATTGGATCGAATATTAAAATAGTTATAAAAAGAAAAGTTAATAGATTTTATTAAATATATTATAATATAAATTATTTTAAGCCTAATCTAATTAAAATTTCTACATTTCAAATAATTTAAGACATATAGATTATTAGGTTTAAAAAAGAAGAAATAGGAGTATTTAGGAGTCTTATTTTCGCACTCAACTATTTTTTTTTCTTTTATTTGTCTTTTCGATACTTTCACTCTCTACACACCTCTCTTTGTATGTTCACTCTCTAAGATGCCTCTCTCTTTAAACATCGTATCATTTAACAACTTTTACGTTATTTAAAAATTAATATCTAATTGTCTCTCTTAGATAGTGGTCAAAAAGGAAGTAAAAGAAAAGGAGGTGACAAAAAGTAATAATTATAAGAAGAAAAATGAGAAGGGCCAAAAAAAGTTTAAAAGAAAATCGAAACATAATTAACCAAATCGAACATTTTGTAAGCTTTAAATCATCTAGTTTTTATACTAGACAAGTCTTATAAGAAATAACAAATAACTTAGTAAGTTATTAAGTCAAAATTAGGCATTTCAATTTAGTTTTCAAATCATTGAAAAAGTTAGTTAACCAAATTTATAAGGTATGAAATCTAACACTTTAGTTTCAAATCTAATTCAAGTATAATAAAGGAAACCTAATTAAAGTAGGCCGAGATAAGATTATAAATAATTCACATAATTTGTACAACTAAACCCAAATTCACATATGTATAGCACTAAAATGTAGAATCACTAGTCAAACAAATGTTAACATAAGCAAAAAAAGCTTAAAATTTTCTTTTTTTTACTAAAATTTAAGTAAAATTAACTCATTTTTCAATAAGTAAAGACAAGTATACATAAGAAAATGGAAACAAATTTTGATTGTCTATGGTGAATTTGTTTAAAAACTATAATTTTTTGAAGGAAAAAACTATAATTAATAAGTTATTTTTAGTTACTAGTTAATTAACTATATTTGGAAGATGTAAGACTTAACCAATTCATATAAAAAATAAATTTGACAAAGTAAACACTAAAGGAAATAACATTGAGAGTATGTTGAGCAATTATATCTTATATTTTTATCAAAAGTAATTATGTTATAAAAATAGTCATAATAAATCACATCATTCCCAAAACCAAGGTCAAATTCGCATATATGTAATGTAAATATGTATAACAAACAAATTTAAGAATATCACAAGTTAAAATAAACTTTATTGTAAGATTAAAAATTTAAGTTAAAAAACTCTTTTAAACAATTAATAGGAGAGAGAGAGAGAGAGAGAAAATGGAACCTTCATTTTCGATGTGGTGTTCTCTGATGATGCAACAATAGGGATATTTGTCGATGATGAAGAACTATAATCTTTTGGTTTAGCAGTAGAATCATTAATAAAAGAAATTTCATAAAAGACATCTGAAGGAAGCCATTGCTCTCCATCTTCTAGATTTGGAGGATACTGTATCTTACAAGTTGGCGTCATTATAACCAAAAAGCAACAGTTATAACTTAATGGTTTCGAAATAAAAATGGAGTTAAAACAACAAATCAAAGGAAAATAAAAAAAGAAACCGAGAGCGAAGCCCAACTATCGTACTCTCTCGAACAAAGTTCCAACAGTATCACCGGCCTTTATTTATTTGTAAAGGAAATAATTATATCCAACCACTTATGGAAAGAAAGAAAGAAATATATGGCATTTAATTTAAAACTCATTGAATTTATTTTTCCTTTGTTAAGAAATAAAAACTTGGGAAGTTATTATGACTATTTGCATATTTTAAGGTTAAAGATAAATAACTCTTGTATGGCTTAACACTTTTTAAAATAACTCCATAAACTTTAAAAATATATATAAAAAATGGTCTTTCTACTTTGAATTTTTCATAAAACCTCCTTATGTGAAATTTCGATGAAAATAGTCAATAGCAAGGCCCACGCGGCTAGTAAACGAATAAATGGACTAATAAAAAGTTACTTGTGTGACCGATTCGTCTTAGTCTATCCCAAATTACCTAATTTATGGTCCCCCTAAAGCCCAATCTAAACTATTTTATCTCTTGTATATGATTTTTTTACTTAATACCCATAATCATTCTCTCTTATAAATGAGATAAACCACTCAAATTAGTAGATACTCATTCGTTCTAGTGTGCATTGTTGATAAATATTTTAACAAAAATCTCATAGAAGAGAATTTTATGAAAAATT
The DNA here is from genome assembly GCA_026284465.1 of Erythroxylum citrifolium. NCBI lineage: Eukaryota > Viridiplantae > Streptophyta > Magnoliopsida > Malpighiales > Erythroxylaceae > Erythroxylum > Erythroxylum citrifolium. The sequence continues at coordinate 54,588,290 of JANKOE010000005.1, read as the reverse complement.
CAGAACTATAAGTATTTTTTATAATTTTAAATTTTAGAAAAAAATTGAGGAAGTGTTAAACTACAAGAGAACATATGTCTTTAACTCTATATTGTATTTGACAAGATATAACATCCAACAATGTTTATTTCTTCAACCATAATATTTCATCATTTTGAATGATTATCTTAAGGAGTATAAGGTAAGGATAAGAAAATGAGTAAGGAGGAATAATGAATTATAAGACATAAAATGAGATATGATGAATAGTACAAGATTAGGTACTTTTTTAATTAGTAATAGTCTATATTAATCTTTGGGACATGAAGAATAGTACAACATTTGGTACTTTTAGAAAAGATTAACAAATTAAAATATGCCATATATTTTTGAATTTTTCTTTTTATTGCCTAACTTTTAAAGTTTTCAATTAAGTATGTAAAATTTTAAAAATCGGATAGCTTAGTTTAAAATATTATCTATGTTTAACATTTTACTGATATGGGTATTGGACAACATAAAGATTAATACTTGATCATCAAACAAGTGATTGCATTTCAAATACATAACCACCAATGTGCTTTTTATATAAGGCTAAAAAACTTTGTTGATGAAGATGAAAAGTCACATAATCCCTCCAAATGTTAGTATTTACATTGCTTTGTCAGCCATATTAGTATAATATTAATGAAAACATCCTTCAATTGTCTGAATTTTAAAAGTTTCAACATTTAATTGAAAACTTTAAAACGGTTAGACACTAAAATGAAAATTTTTAAAACGTTTAACATTTTTTTAATTCATTATCCCTTTTATAAATAGTAATAGTATATATCAATCTCAAATGACATATGGTACAAATAGAGCTGTGTAACTAAATGAGAAACACAAGTGGAATAAACCATGACTCGAAAGTAACTTGAAGGATTCATAATCTCTTATTATAAAATGTGATGTTATTAAGTATAGATTCTAAAATCTAGATGGGGTAAAGGAAAGAGAAGAGAAGTTAGTATGCTTAGTAAATTTAGGTACCAAAAATAAGACAAATTGAGAGAGAGAGAGAGACTCAAAGTTTATTTAAAAAGAGACAACATTGAAGGAAGCAAAGTAATAATATATGTAAAATTTTGAATTAAAGACTACATATTATGATATGGTTATAAGTGATTACAACAATTGCATCTAAAATTTAAAATCATGAATATATGATTATGTGATAGCACAAGTATTATTTCTAGAGGTTAGGATAACAAAAAAATATGCTTTCTCTTCTAGAGTTTAGGACAACCGAAAAATATGCCTTCTCAATTTTGGAGAAAGTATGGTAAGAGTAAGATTAAGAAGATGGATAAGACACATATTATCAAGTTAATAGAAGAGAAAACAATATGGTGGAGTGTAAAGAGACAATATGGCATATGGTTCAGTCTGATTTTGCTGGGGTTGAACGTTATTGTTCGGATCCATAATTCTGATTGATTTCGGCTACAGAATACCTGCAAAACAATAAAGGCGCGCCGGGGGTTGGTTCCCGGTAGGCCCCTCTGACACTCAAGTTAGTCTTTTTGTAAGGGTTTCGGCCATTGTAAACTGAGAGAAACAGGGTTTTATGTCTCGTACCTTTCTTATAGTGAGATAATGAGTTTATATAGTAAATACCTGTAGGAATTAGGTCAACATTAAGGAATGGGCCGATCGACCCATGTGTCGTTCCAAGTTTGGGCTTGGGCCTAGCACGACCGACCCAACCATAAGCCCCTACTCCTCGAGCCTGACCAAGGAGAAGGGTCGAAGGAGTACATAAAGTTTGTGCTGCTCATTCGTATAACAGCCCGTGATAGGTCGACCGATGGAGCGTAGGTATAGGACCGATCGATTGAGCGTAGAGACTGGACCGATCGATGAGAGAACCGTGGCTGACGCTTAGGTAGCCTGGCCGATCGATTATGAGGCCGAGCGACCCAAGATCTTGGAGCGGTGTCGAGGCCGAGCGATGCCAAGGATCTTGTCTTGGCATCCTGGCCGAGCGATTGTCGAGGTCAAGCGATCCAAGATCCTGTCTTGACAACCTAGCCGAGCGGTGTTGAGACCGAGCGATGCCAAGGATCTTGTCTTAGCATCCTGGCCGAGCGATTGTCGAGGTCGAGCGATCCAAGATCTTATCTTGGCATCACCTGGTTCCAACATTCTGTGTCGGCAACCTTGTCGAACGATGTCGATGTCGCGTGGTTCCAACATCTTATGTTGGCGACCTTGTCGAACGATGTCGATGTCGCGTAGTTCCAACATCTTGTGTCGGCAACCTTGTCGAACGATGTCGATGTCGCGTGGTTCCAACATCTTGTGTTGGCAACCTTGTCGAATGATGTCGATGTCGCGTGGTTCCAACATCTTGTGTGGGCAACCTTGTCGAACAATGTCGATGTCGTGTGGTTCCAACATCTTGTGTCGGCAACCTTGTCGAACGATGTCGATGTCGCGTGGTTCCAACATCTTGTGTCGGTAACCTTGTCGAACGATGTCGATGTCGATGTCGATGTCGCGTGGTTCTAATATCTTGTGTCGGCAACCTTGTCGAACGATGTCGATGTCGCGTGGTTCCAACATCTTGTGTCGGCAACCTTGTCGAACAATGTCAATCTCGCGTGGTTCCAACATCTTGTGTCGGCAACCTTGTCAAACGATGTCGATCTAGCGTGGTTCCAACATTTTGTGTCGGCAACCTTGTCGAACGATGTCGATCTCGCGTGGTTCCAACATCTTGTGTTGGCAACCTTGTCTAACGATGTCGATGTCGAGTGGTTCCAACATCTTGTGTGGGCAACCTTGTCGAACGATGTCGATGTCGTGTGGTTCCAACATCTTGTGTTGGCAACCTTGTCGAACGATGTCGATGTCGAGGAGTTCCAACATCTTGTGTCGGTAACCTTATCGAACGATGTCGAGGCCGAGCGGTGCTAAGATTTTGTGACTTGACAGCGCCTGGTTCCAAATTCTTGTTTGGAAACCTGGCTGAATTGTGTCGAGGGCAATCAATCTGTCTTTTCATTCTAGCGTAATTTGGTGACGAGACTTTCTTTGCCAAGAAACTTGGAGACTCTTTATTAATGATGATGAGGACGTGGGCCGTTAAAAAATCTGATTGACAGGGCCAGAAAAAAGGTACCCACAAGTTGCGTGTACAAGAGCATAAGCAATAATAAAGTACGAAACAAAGAAATAATTGAAGCGGA
>JANKOE010000005.1:54562613-54583828 GCA_026284465.1 Erythroxylum citrifolium | reverse complement strand
GCGAACTGGTTGAGGAACAACAACTTGAAATCTTCAAAACAACTGATGCAGCGCGGGGGCAAACTGTTGAACCATCGTCGAGCTCCTTCTTGAAAGGCTGTACAGAAAGCCTTACACTAAATGGCATCTGGGACGCAATGCAGATTTATCATCGATTGGAAGTGCTTCAAATAATCGAGGGGATCGGTCTTTTCAGTATATTTTTTCAGCGTCGGTATCTTAGTGCCGACCACTGGGAGGCTATCTAGGACCTCTGGGATGAAAGGAGAGCTGTAATGTGTTGATGGTTGATCCGAACGGGAATTCATAGCTACATTGATTCGATCATCCACAATTTTTTCTGGGGCTACAACAGTGTGCCGATCGGTCATCACACCTTTCTGCCTAGAGGGGATTTGCTGTTGTAACGGTTGAGACTGCAGAATTTGGCAAATCAATAGATTGGTCGCTTCCTCTCTTTGTTTCTGGGTGAGGGAGGTTGGTTGTGGTGTAGGAGGGTTATGAGGATGTGAATTGGTCTCAGCGTTATCCTCCAGGGCCACAATCTGCGCTTCTTGCTCTCGGTTTTGTGATTGCTGCGGTTGATCATTCGGATGTGAATATTGTATTTGGTTGTTCGGATTTTGAGGTGGCAGTTCATCTGTACTAGGGTTTCGAATGATGAAAGGTGATTGAGTCTGAGAATCATGATGCGCCGGTGGAAAGATAGTGGGTAGCCGCAAACCTATCCGTTGCAGTGCAAGTGCCGCGACAGCGGCTATATCAGAATTGGCCACCGCCGCCTGACTTATCTGAGTGGTTCTAGACGTGGTGCCCTGACGTCAGGCCCCACGGTGGGTGCCAAATGGTTCAGTCTGATTTTGTTGGGTTTGAACGTTATTGTTCGGATCCATAATTCTGATTGATTTTGGCTACAGAATACCTGCAAAATAATAAAGGCGCGCCGGGGGTTGGTTCCCGGTAGGCCCCTCCGACACTCAAGTTAGTCTTTTTGTAAGGGTTTCGGCCATTGTAAACTGAGAGAAACAAGGTTTTATGTCTCGTACCTTTCTTATGGTGAGATAATGAGTTTATATAGTAAATACCTGTAGGAATTAGGTCAACGTTAGGGAATGAGCCGATCGACCCATGTATCGTTCCAAGTTTGGGCTTGGGCCTAGCACGACCGACCCAACCAGCATATATGATATAACTTTGTAGAATAGGTGATGTATAATTTATAACTTTGTAGAATAGGTGATGTATAATTTATCTAACATTTAGTGGTAAGGAATATTCGATCCTAATAAAAATAAAGAGTTGCATATGAAAGGCAATTATATGAATAATTTTAATTAAATGAACACCATCATTTTTTTGAGCGCCATGAGAACAAAATATTTAATGAAAGATTTTATTGATGGAGAAATATGTTTGAAACAAGTGACAAGACCAGAAGACAAGAGGGTTGTTGGCACAGCAGAGATGAAGTATTGCTTGTCGTAATTAATCACTGTAATGGAATTGAAAGAATAAATGCTCAATATTTTCTAGAGATAATTTACAAAATATGCACCAATTAGATAAATGAGAGAATTTGGCTAATCTATCTAAGGTTGGAAGTCTATTTTTGATAGCTTGCTAAAGTATGATTGAGGATCTAAGTGAACTGTGCTTATGCTAAACTATTTTATGCCAACGTAGAACATAAGAAGGTTACTAAAAAGGGACCAATAAGTTTTTTTTTGTAGCGACCAGAGGGGGTGAGAATCCATAAAATAAAATCTTTGGTTGAATTGTTTGGTGTGAATTTGAGGAGGAATTGGGACAGAGTTGCTACTAAAAGGAAGCTATGAAGGTGGTTAATTGATAGACCTTTAACAATTGAGGCATTAAAAGAGATAATTACCTTCAGACGAGTGGCTTCAATGACAAAATCTAAAAGGCCAAAAGGGGACCAATGATCATAAAAGAATTAAGTACTCTTACCAATTTTAACAATGGATCTACAAAAGTACCTAACGTTCCATCACATCTTGAATAATTGTTTGATGAGGGAAGAAGCGTTGGCTGGAAATGCTTACAGTCCAAAGGTTTTGATATTTTATATAGTATGTGTGCAACTATTAAATCTATAGAGCTTGCTCATCTTGTATACGTCTCCATAGTATTTTGACTAAGAGAACAAAATTAAGGCTCCTGATAGTTAAAATTAAACCACCATGTTTTCTATATAAACAAACATCAGACCAACTTATTCTATTGCTTCCAACTTTGCTACTATTAGTTGACTATAAGAAATTTTGAAATAGTTTGCTATTTTCTTGACGATAGCTTAAGGAAAGAAAATGTGAGAGGCCTAATATGTGCTTTGAGAAGAGAGCACAAAGATGATTAGTTGACATCTACCAACAAGGGAGAGTGATCTAGAAGTCCAACTATCAATTTTACTCTTAATCTTGTCAAGAAGAGGCTTGAAATCTAAAAAGACTAACTTAATGGAGGAGACAAGAATTCCAAGATACTTAACAGCTAGGTAATCCAGCTTGAATCCAATGATTAGAGATAATCTAGAAGTTAATTATGTTGCACTTATTGAGATAAATAAGTTGGATTTGTCCTTATTGATAGCAAGGCCTGACATTCCGTTAAAAACTTTGAAAGCTTTAATGATGGAGGTGATAGAGAGAATGTCAAATTTGGAGAAAACAAAAATGACATTCGGGCCTATAGCTTTACAAGGAGCTATAGATTTTAAAGCATTTCAATCTCAGATCTAGTAATAAGAGAGGATAATGCTTTGCTTCTTATGCAAACATCTTTTGATAAACTAGTTCCTCAATAATTTCTTCTAAGGAATAAGCTGATGAAAGAGAGCCCAATAAGGATTGGAAGTAATAGGTAGCTTTAGAGATTAATTGACTTTTTGTATGAAACAAAGATCCATTACTTTCAAGGGTAACAAATTTGTTTGAGGTTTTCCTTATAAGGATAGACCTGAAACATGTTGTGTTTTTATCACCATCTTGTAACCACTTGATCCTAGATCTTCGTTTCAGGAGAGAGTAGTCAAAATTAACTGCATGTGAGTAGTTGCTCAAGATAGTCTGTTATGTAGCTTGACGCATCATGCATGTAAGATTGAGGTACATGTCATTCTGAACTTTACTAAGAGTAGATTTAGCAATGTTTAGCAAATGATGAACATTTCCTACATTTGGCTTATAGAAGGCTTTATCCTTAGCTTGGATGCTATTGATTTTCATAGAGCATTGAAGTTATTATAACCATGAAAGTGATAAGTAATGCCTCTTTTAAAACATCTTGAAAACTAGATAAGGAAATAAGGAAGTTATTAAATAGAAAAGAATACCTGGTAGGTGCATTATCAGGTTTAAACTTAACAATCACTAGTGAATAATTATAGATGCTTGGGTTAGGAAAGACAACACAAGTGTTGGGAAAATTTTGCAATCAAAATGGATTAAATAAGCCTTTATCAAACTTCTTTCTTAAGATAATTTCATTACTATGCTTGTTGCTCTAAGTAAAGAAGTTAACCCCCCACCTCCCAAGGTATATCATAAAGTTATATGTCAGTTAAGTAGTTTTTGAGATCATCACAGATAGGTCTATTAGAAAAATGTTCTTTAGCTTCATCCTGATGTATAATGGAGTTGAAATCGCCAAATAGGAGCCAAGGGGGATGGATGCCAAGAGCTAGCTCTTTTAGCTTACTCCATAAAAAGTATCTTTGAAAGCTATGATTGAGTGTATATATGAATGAAATGTCTAATATCTTGTTGATATTTTTGGAGAAGACATGTAGGTGAATCAGTTGATTAATGATGGTGGAATCAATTATGTCTATCTTGACACTATTATAATCATTATAATCCTTCCATTGCGGTGAAAATCCTGGTTGGAAATAGACCAGCAACTATTAGGCAAAAAAGTTACTGATGTTTCTTTTTATTGGTTTCTAAAATACCCATTAAGCATGACCGATTTCCAATAACAAAATCTCTAATTACTTGCTTCTTTATGTGGTAGTTCATTCCCTTAATGTTCCATGACTGATAGACATTTAAGCAGCAGAAAAAGATACATTCTTCTTTCTACCTGATGTTCTCCATGACACAATTTTAAAATCAGTCTTAATGATAGTATCTTTTGTAATATCTTGTGTTATAAGTAGCAATTCAGAATCTTAAGCTATGGTTGACATTTCCTTAGTAATAAGAGTACTAACAACTGTGCTAATTCCATCATTATCTATAAATATAGATTGATCAATAAAGTCAATTTTGGGCTTATCAATGACTACCAAAGTATCAGACAATGATGACTATGAGAAGGTAGATGGGTACGAGCAGATAGTAACGGATTGTTTTATACAACAGGTGAAAGATGGACTAGAGGAGATTAACTAATTTTCTTCACATAGATAGCCACATAAAAAAGGTAATTGAGAGTTAGCAAACTAAACGAGAGATATGTGTCAAATATATTATAATATTAATATTATTGATTTATTATATTTATGTATCATTATATATTTAAAATATTATTATTTATTAATAAATATTATTTATTAATTTAATATAATAATATATTTGTTATAGTAAGACCAATTAATAAGATGATTATTTTATTTTTATTTTAATCTATATTTTTATAAATAATTTAAAACTATGTAATTAATTTTGAATATTAATAATGAAATTACAAAAGTATTATTATATTGATTTATGATATTTACGTATCTTTATATTAATTCCTAATGGTACCCAAGAGAAGGTGAATTGGGTTTTAAAAAGTTTTAACAAAATATTTACTAATTTAGTGCATCAATGAGCATAATTTATAAAAGATAAAAATATGATATAAAATAATAAATTTCATCAACATACTTGAGCAATAATATAACAAGGGCAAGGGAAGAGAACTAGAAGCCGATTTATAGTGATTTAGTAAACAATCCTTGCCTTTGTCCACTCCCAAAATTCTTGTTGAATTTTTACTATAACTTTCTTTCAGATAAAATAATAACCTTTGAACAATCTTTTCTCAACAAGAGGAAACCTTTTATAATCTTCCTTTACTGTAAAGAGAAACCTCACTGTCACTTAGAATCCTAATAAAGGCTTATAACTAAAAATATCACACTTTATCACTTTGAGAATTCTAAAGACACACACTAACACAAATATGAAACATTGATAATCAAAATGCTTAATAAAAACTTAGAAATATATGTGTATAAGACATTCAAATACTTTTCTATGTAAGAACCAATGTGAAAACATCTATTTATAGGATTTTAGGACCCTTACTAGTTATTGGAGTCTAAAATTAGTTGATACTGGTCAACTAGTATAACATATTAGTTGACCAATATACTATTGAATGTATAGATTTAATAGCCATTAAGACATTGGTAGACTACTAAGACACATTGGTCAGCCACACCATTATATTAGTCGACTAATATGACAACAAACTAATATGTTACACATTTAACTTACATTAGTCGACCACTAACCTATATTAGTCGACCAATCTCAATTTAGAATATGGTTTTTAGCACCTTCAAATACTTAAACTTGATTTTTTTAATGCAATTACAATTTAAAGAAATTTAGAATGTCCCTTAAAGAGTGTTTGAAAGATCAAGAAGTTTGTATAACTTTAGATAAAGGAAAAGACTCATGTAATAAAGTAAGGTGAAATATCTATGTGTGTTGAGCCTCCAAGATTACCAAAAGTAAGAAAATGAGATTACAATCAATATTACAAAATATAGAATGATCTTGATTTACCTTGATCTACTTTTGTTCTTCACTTGATGTTCGCTACAACTATTGCAAATTTCAACTTTTTTTTATCAATTTCATGATCTATTTTCTTGAGTTTATAGCTACATCTTATTCTTATATTACTTCCATCAAAATATTAAACTCATTAATAGTAATTTTATTTTGTATCATCAAAATATTGATTGAAACTTCCCTTAGTTTAACACATTATTTATATAAAAATAAACAAACATCGAATATATAATATATAATGCTAATTCATTTTGTTGATAATTAATAATATATTAACTTATCATAATTTATTAGTAATTAACATTATATTAATTATTTTAAAATGAAAGTAATTTAAGTAATTAATTAAAATTTATTTTATTAGATGATACTACCAATAAATAAGATTATGAATGTATTATAATAATTCATAACATTTTTTATTTATTTTATTTATCATAGTAATACTAAAAAATATGTAATAATAATACATTTATTTATAAAATTATTTAATATTTTTATTTATGAGTAATTTATTTTATATATTTGTGGAGACATGAATTATAAGTAGTTTATTATTATTGATACTTATTTAGCATTAGCGTTGAGTGTGATGCACATAATGGAAAGAAAATTTAACTTATTACTTGCATTAAGTCTAGCACATTTGAATGCCAAAAAAATATTCAATATTAAGATGAGTCTAGCATACCGATAATACATGAAAAATTCAATGTAAGTAGCATTGAATATAACAGGTCAATATGATAGAAAATGTTAATCATCATTAAGACTAAGTATAGTGACTAATAGGATAAAGAAAAACAATCAATAGTTATTAGTTAAAAGTAACAATTAATGAAATTTTATATATTATAAAATATTAATAACAATAAAATATAAATTTTGATAACCTTACTTATTAGAATTATTAGGCAAATAAATATGGTAATTCAAATATGATTTCATTATGTTTCATATGGTATAGTTTATATTAACTTATGAACATGCTTACTTTACTCTCTTTTACTTAGCTAGTTCTTTTATATGTGATTTCTAATGTACAAATTTTATGAATTATGTCATACATCAACAATTTATTGAAATTATTATGTGCTAATATACAAAACATTACACAAATTTCCTACTACTTAATAAATCTAAGTTTTTATCATTAGAGCAATATTCAAGCTCTTTTTACTGTATGGTGGTCATAGTTCCATAACGACAGTTGCTTTCCTAGTGACATAGGTCCTTTCTCCTTAAAATTTATATAATTTGACTCCTTCTAAGGAATTTTTTAATAAAGATTTTCATTTTTAAAAAAGTAAAATGTCTTATTGATATTTAAATTTTAGCTACAAATTCATCCAAAGCTTGGTCCATACTATAAGAATATCAAAACATGTATTATAGCTAGGAATGCCAATGGGTTGGGCCAATCTTAGGTAATCTATAGCCCAATCTTAAACTAAATTTTTATTTAAAAGCTCAAGTTTAACTAGAAGTTCTATCAGTCTTAAGAGGTTTAACTTGAGCTCGAGCATAATTAAGCTTTAATTGAAATAAGGCTAATAGGGTTAGTCTATCTCCGATCAAGTCGAGTTATGCCCAAAATACCAATCATTTTAGAGAAACATTAAATGGTCCAAAGCCCATTTAGGATTAGGTCAAGTCCAAAAAGCCTTAGCCTTTTAGAGGAATTTTAAATGTTCTAAAGCCCAATTAAGGCAAGTTCAGCCTAAGAACTCAACATTTTAAAAGATTTATGATTGAGGTAAAGACTTGAATGCTTTATTTATATAATCAACTTCCTCCTCCTTATCTTTTAGTACATTCTTGCCTGACTTAACTTTTGTTTCATGTGTTTTTTAGTTAAAAGTAGTTCCAGGTCATGGATTTAAGTATGTTTCGAAGTTTTTTCATTGATTGGATCGTGATACCCATCCTCAGTTTATAGTTCTCAAATTGCAGCTACAAAGCCTTTATTGAGAGGGAGTACCAATATTTGTCGTTTTTTTTTCAATTATATTATAATTTTTATTATTCTAATATGTTTTTACATTGAGGAAAATGTAAGATTCAAGTGCGAAGGAGGGAATTAATTCGTTATGAACATCAACTTGTTATAATTAGCTTAATAGGGAGCAATTCTTTTTGAAAAAAAAACTTTGAAAGAATATTAATCTAGATAATTCATTATAAGTTTGGTTGTTTTGCTAATTTGATTTGTTTAGACAAATAGTCATTAACATTGATGATTAAGTTAATTTTAATTTGCTTCATTAATTTTGATAATGGATAATTGATTTGAACTATTAGCCTTTTTGTATAATTTGGACACGTAATTGAATTAGAAGTGAATTTTTTAACCACTTTCTGTATTCCACTGAAAAAAAGAAAAAAATGTGAATAAGTTAGCATTAAATAAATTCACTTTGTTAGCTTCAAACCAAGTAAAAAGGTTTTATTTAAAGAGAAGTGTTGGTAACAATTGAAACAGTGACCTAATTGAATAATTGGAGGTATTTATGACAAGTTTTTACTCTCGCATTAAAAGTTTAGTGTTTAAACAAGATTTTAATTGCTCCGATGTTAATTTAAAGTTAATGTTAAGTTTTTCTTTTAATAAGGGTTATGGAAATATTGAAAATTAAAGCATCATTCTTATATTTGTTCACTTTACACATTAGGCTGGATTGAGTAAAAGTTTGCAGGAGTATGCAGTTGAATTAAATTGCTTTATGATTTTTTGTATAGCTAAACATCTAAAAATTTAATGAACTTTGAAATAAAATGAATAATCGATAATCTTGACTTATATAATTGATTTGTTAAATTTTTTCTTAGATTTGCTACATATTTAAGTTAAGAATAATGAAATTGATTTACTTAAGGACAAGAAAATCCTTAAGTGTGAGGAAATTTGATAAGTGTTAAATTGAATATGTTTTTAGCATGATTTTAAGAGAATTTTACTTTTTTTGGATGATTTTTATAGGATTTGGTACTTAATATAACTTATATTTTATTTATAGGCCTTATTTTAGCACCTTAATAAAGAAAATGAATTTAGAAAAATTAGATTCAAGTTGGAAAATTTCTATAGTGATTTAGGATGAATATGGGTTAACAATGGACCTATATTTAGAATACATGCCAAACATGGCACCATTTTTAGTCTCGTTAGGTTATTAATCCATTTGACTTCCTTTAGAACTCTCCACTTAAAAGAACACGGATTAAACACAAACTCATGTTTATGGCCTTCAAACTCGTGCTCCCAAGATATAACTTGCATACGTGATAGAGGAGATACTACACCAATATAAGTATGTATTGGTCACTTATGTTGGTGACCCATGTTAGCGGTGATGTTTAAATAAATTATAATTTTGTACAATTGTGAGAAACATGAGATTAAAGGTCTACAATGGACCTATGTTGGTCAAAATTTTACAATTTTTTGCAATAAAAAAGAGAAAGACACGAGGAATTAGAGAGTTAGAGAGGAGGCCAAAGAGTAGCCAATAAGGTTTGAATTAGAGAGTCTTTACATTAAAACGAAGCAACCTTTGAGTAAAGAAAGAAGTTCATCAAGATTCAACCAAGAATATCAAGAGTCAAGATCTATAAGAATGATCTCTTTTATTTTGTGTTCTTTCTCATTTATTATCGATTTTCTTTGATTGAGTATAAACAGTATATATATAATGGGTCGAACCTTAGAGTTATTGTTTTAGATTGATTTCTTGATATAATAAAAGACCTAAGTTTTATTATGAATCATTTATGTTTATATTGTGTTAAATTAAAATATGATAATGATTTGATTCATTTTGCAGATTTTATATATAAGGATTGAGACACCGTATGTATGATAGATCATGTAATGAATAATCAGAGTTGCACGAAATCTTTTATGTAGGAACATAAAAATCTCTTAGGTTAAAGTCAAATCTATTAAGGAAATTCATAGAACAAATTAATACATTGTTAGGGTTTTTATTAGAAAAAGATTTGAATCGATCAACTTAAATATAGGAGTTGCATATCTTGAGAAAGAAAATAGTTATAACTTTAGAGTGTTTATTGGTCTAATAAACTATGGCTAATCATTGAATCAAGATAAATCTAAGTATAAAAAGGTTTTAAGGGGATTCTTATCTAGATTTTATTTGTCTGTTGGTTGCTTTCAATCTTGCTCATTGCTTTGTTTTGGTACTTTAAATTGGGTCATTTAATTATTCATTTCTAATTCCACCAATTTGTTAAATTAGATAATAAAAAGACAGTTACTATTAGTTTTTGTAGTTCTCATGGGATCAACACTTATATTCACGTAAGCTATAGTATCATAATGATAGGCACACTTGCTTTATGATCTTTACTATAGTTTTGATAGGATACATGCACATATTATCGTAACCAATACCCTGCCTCACCCAGAGGATGTGAAACCCCTTCAATAGAAGATCTTTTGTTTTTTGAAAAATTAAAATTCAATAGAAGATCTTCTCATATCTAACCTAACACTTAAAGTTAAGCTCTACTTTCACTTTAACCTAGCCCTCTAATCTGCCTTAGGTTAATAAGTCATAGATCAAACCAACTAAAGCCATTCTTCAAATGCCTAAAATGGACCAAAATTTTCCTTGTATTAGGAAATTTTATTATGCCATAAAATTGATCTTTAGTATAGTTTGATAGGATACATACACACATTATCACAATTAATGTCCCACCTAGTATAAAGCAAATACCTTTAATAGAAGGTCTTCTCTTATTTGACCTAAAATTTAAAGTCAAGCTCTACTTTCACTTTAACCTAGTCCTCTAATCTTTCTTATGTAAATAAATCATAAATGAAACTTGATAAAGCCATTCTTCGAGCACCTAAAATGAACCAATTGATCTTGTAATAGAAAGTTCTATTACGGTACAAAAATTGAAAAATGACCATAATTTCCTTTTCAATTGGATTATCTTAAAATGGTGGCAATTAAAGTTTTAATTCTTCTATGTTTTGACCCTTCATAAGTGTCATTTTCTTCTCTCTCGTAGAATTTGATACCTAAATTTGCAAGAATAAGATATCATATTTTGATACTGATTATTTTTTTCAAATGGAACCCAAGAGAGGTGTGAATTAGGTATTATAAAAATCAATTAATTACACTTGATCCCTCCATTGTTTGCCCTTTTTTATTTAAACCATTGTATTTTGAAAACTATTATTTACCACATTACAATACTTTTTAACTATCATGCATCCATTTGTCATTCATTCATCGGCTAAAAGGATGTTTTATTAGAACTTAATAATTCATTGTTACATCATTTTGGATAAAAATAGAGAGCAAACTAACAAAATATGATAAAAGAGGTTGTGTGATAGCTAAATATTACTATAAAGGGTAAGTGATAATTTTTAAAATATGAGATTTGAAATGAGAAATGGTCAAACCATAAGGTGGTCCAAGATATTTAACCCTTAAAATTTTGAATCAATTAACAAATGTCTAAACTCAGTATTAATGAAAGCTAAACTATGATGAATGGATAAAATAGTTGATTATAGAAATGTAAACCATTGAAGCAAAGGGAAGAAAGAATGACATCATAACTAACTATGGAATGATTGGCCTACATCTATTCTCCAAACTTCTTTTTAGGAATTTTGAATTTTTTATACCATTCAATAAGTGAAAAAACACACTTATGCAATGTTTTTCTTCAATGGTGAAGAGTAACATGGAACATATCTCTCCCTAGTAGACTTTCTATAAGGATACAACAAGAATCTTAAACCAATCTTTTTCTATAACAAATTATAATAAAGCAATCTTCACATAAACTCGCTCTTTATAATTATCTCAAATTTATTAACTTCTTATTGCTCTCTTTTCTCATACTTTTTTTCAAATAAAATTCTATGATTTTAAATATCTAACAAAAAATCTATCTAAAAACTCAAGAAATTTTATATGTATCCTTCATCTAATCATTTGGTTTTTAATAAGCAAATAATCGTTGAGTTATTATAAAAAGGTACTATTTCAATCTTTGAGAAGATTTGATTAGTTGCCTATTACATATTTTCCTCCAAAGTATATCCAAAATACAATTAAAGAAATAATATATCATTGTTCTATTAAGCATATTGACCTCCTACATTATTTTATGCACGATACTCTTGTAGCCCTCTGCTTATGCTGACTTTCCTAACAGCTTGGGCATATATTTGCGAACCTTATATAGTCAACTTGTTTACAACCAATGTGGTGCCATCTTCTTATATGCTCATAAACAATCTACATGTATCTGATCAATTTTCAATCGTTTTACATGAGAATCACTTAAATAACCTACATGATTATTGTCAAGTTAATCAATACCGAATCAAGCACAATGTTAATCTAAACAATGACAATATTTTCGAGGTTGATTTGCTTATAGTTGACTTTTTATGTATATTCTTCCAATAATTCTTCCAAGTTGACTTTATTTTTAAGCTTATCCCAAACTTTTCTACTAACTTAAAGACTTCCAAATGGACTTCCTTATCATATTTTAATTGATATGCTAATATGTTAGATGATCGATCTATTCTACTCATACCTATTGGGTTGTTTTGTTTTACTTAGATCCACTTAGTCATTCGACTCAAATTTCTTTGACCACATTATTGTTCTACTTAAAACCATTTTATACATTAATTCAAATTTGTTTAGTTTATTCAAATTAACGACCATCTAAGCAACATTTTACCTTAGGATAAGTGATGTATGTGTAGTGTACATATATTTTACTTATTGTTTTGCTATGTGTAATGATCAATCACCTATCAATATATAGCCACTTATGCTCAAAAGGTCGACTAATACTTAATTTGAGTCAATACTTTTAAAGATACGTTAAGATCTAAAAGAATTTGTAAAAAAATTTATCTTGATACCAGAAGAATAATGTAAGATTATTTTTAATGTCCCATTTAATTCTCAATATCTATGCCATAATTCACTGATGTGCGAGTTCTATAGAATCATCTATATGCAAAGTATGATCAAATCTAATCGCAAATTTAATTAAGAACAGTATAAAACTCCCTCATAAAGTAGCTGAAATTAATCAATACAAAACAGTAATTAAACTGCCTCCTATTTGTACAAAAACAAAATTTACTCATGCATCATATTCAAAATAATAAACATAAACAGAAGAGTTTAAAGAATTTATAGGAATATTTTTCTTATATAGATCTTGGTGTTCTTTGTTGCGGAAGGGTGACAACCAAGGATGCTGGTTATTCTGTGATAATAATTCCCTAGTATCTTAAACTCCCCACGAAGGAAACAAATATTCCTTCAAAGATAGAAGAGAGATTATATTCGACTCCTGTCAAGCAATTAAGAAACCGTGAAAACAACAAAGCGAAGGAGAGTTTGCTCCTTCAGTCTTTCATCAGACATTTGTCGAACTAATTGAGACATGCTTCTCATTAAATACTTTTCCATAACAGTTTCGACATTTATAAAGCAGCTGGATTGCGTCATGATACCTGGTGCACAGTGAAAAATGCTTAAAATCTCTCACGCTTTTATCCCGGGACATTAAACTATGAATATTCCCTTGGCATTCTTCTTCAATTTTTGGACAAAATCCCCTCATTTATAAAGACTACACTATATTGATAGACACCTGCTAAATACAACAAATTACTGGTAAATCTTCAGTCAAATTCGAAACATCCCACAAGTCACCTTTGCCATTTTTAGTTGATGTAAGCACATACGAACTCTCACCTCAGTATCATACTCATCACAGTTCAGATCCAGATTATCCATTCACGTACCATATAGCTGCAAAGGTACAATTGAAGCTGTCATATAGTCCTATCAAGAATAGTTTGCACTTGATTTGCAACAATTTTAGCAACAACTGAAGGAGAAAATCTTTTGATCATGTCTTCCCTTGCCCGCTTTCCTCTGGCCTGAGCTTCCTCAACATTAGTTATTACTCGCCTCATTAGAACTTGCAGTTTACCAACGGACGGTTCAGCCCAGAGATGCCCTTTGAATGGCCCTTCCATCACTTGAGTCATTCTATCAAATGGCAATGGATAACTATTCTCCTCTGTCAAATATTCCGTTGGACCAGACCAATTGGTTGTGATGACTGGTAAAGACATTGACATGGCCTCCACTACAGGCCTTCCCCATCCTTCTCCTCTCGATGGAAGAACAAATGCATTGGCTGCCTTAAACATTCTTGGCAAATCAGATTGAGCTATGTGTGAATCTATCACATACACCGAAGCCCAACCATTCTTAGGTTTTCTAAGGTCAGAGTACTTCACAAACTCCAAAATCCTATTTCCAAAATCGCTATCGGAATGATATGGGTTTGTTAATAAATACAAAGCCACCCCATCACTCCCAGAGAACTCTTTCAAGTATGATTTCAACAAAACGTCCCATCCTTTCCTGTACTCCCACTTAAACACACTCAAGAAGACAAATTCCTTTTCCAGCTTCAAATTTGTGTTCTTTTCTCCTAAAATCATATTCCCTCTTGAGACTAGATCCAAAGGCTTATACTTGAAAGGATCAAAGAACTCAATATCAACAGGCTGAACAATCTTCACAACCTTGGATGGATTAACCCCACTCTCCACAAACGTAGAAAGATGAAAATCAGTAGGAACCCAAACATAATCCATACGATTACATCGCTTCACATGTTCAGTATTCACCCTATCAGTCTCAAACATTGTTCTGCCAATTACATACCTGAAACCCTTATTATACCCATTTGGTGGGCATGGAAGGGTTTCAAATAATGGTGGATGCCAAGCACCAGGCTCACTATGACACACCACTATTGTCTCGTTGATTCTACATTTTGTCTGATGTAGCTCAATCGCCAAGCTCCTAACATCTTCAGGCAAACCTTCCCAAAATTCCAAAGACTCTAAATCACCATGTTGTTCGATACATAACCTAAATTTGGGATCATTAATGTGTTGGGTAAGGGCTAAGATATAAGACCAAGCTTCTGAGCTATACCCACCTCCTGAAAGAAAGGGAGCCATCCAAAGAACACAGTGAGACGGCATGGTTGTGGGATTCGGTCGAAGGGTTTTTGCAGGTGTAGGATTTGGATAGAGAAATCCCAAGAGTTTTTTTAAATTTCCTGATTGCGATGCGAGGCTTGATTTTAGGAATTGAACTTTGATGTAGTTGGTTTTGGTCGAAGTGAAACTTAATAAAATTGCCAAGAATAGGATTGATATTGATGACAAGTAGAGGGCAAGCGATTTTGTTTTCATGGTGACAGAGTGTGTTCGATTTGGTTGTGGTTGGTTAAGGTCATGAGACCGATTGCTAAAATATTCACAGAAATTTAACAAATTGAGAAACAGTGGCAGCGAGTAACTCAAACAGAGAACATATCATGGAAGATCTAGTAACAGATAAAGGGGACAACTGAAACAAAACCTTTGTAACCTTCTAGCCATCGTTGGAGCAGAGAAACCCTCGTAACCTGGTACGGTGCTTCACAGGTGCAACAGTTCCCTTCGGCTTGGTTTCTTCGGACCCTGGACATGAGGTACAGAAAAAGTGAAGTGTAATTAAAATTAACTACAAAGCCAAAGTGACGAGTTGGATTATTCTTTGTCAGATTCCTAAAATAATTGTTTTATATTTATGAGAGAAATGGAGGATTTTCATATGTTCAATTTAGTTTTTTCAGTTAATGGCAAAATAAAAATAATGAACCTCGAACTTCCAAGTTTTGCTTTTGCATTGAGAACTTCGTGGAAGGAATGCACCGCAGAACGATTACTTGGGAACTTGTAGAGTCTAACATTATTACAGACATGACATGGAAACAATTCTTTTAGATCCATTGATCATCATTAGATTTTAGCCTTCGAATGAAAGATGAGAAAGATTCAAAATCACCTTCTGCATTTATTTATTTGTTCTTACCAAAGTTTCCACAGTTGTATAAGTGGAAGATTGTATTTCCACGGCGATCAAAGATTCAGCCTCAACATGTTTGGAAAGAACCATTGCAAGCACTATGGATGTTTAAGGATTGGAAGTTAACTTGTCCAAGGAACTGTTTATTACATGCAACGGAACACTATCATAATGACAGAATATCAAAAGTTTCCACAATCGTCGCAGCAGAATCCTGGAGTTCCGTCATTATTTCTGACTTTCTTTATTAAAAAAAAAAACTTGTATAGCGTCAACTTATATAACTCAGCAGTTTACATCTTTGACCAGAAGCGGCTCAAGCTTGCTTCTATGGTTCCATGTGGCTCGTCCGTTGGAAGATATACGTCATCCTCAAACTACAAACAACAAAGCAAGCCTTATCTACCTAGCTGGGCTTTCTATTTGCATAGCGATCAAAATAATGACAAATAAGATATTCCATTTAATTCTGTAGTTTAAAATGAAAGTTGTAGTTTATATTGCCAGACTCGTACCTTTACGATGCTATTTTCTTTGCTTGATATGTTAACCGGCAAGAAATGGAGATTCGGTAATTTGAGTTGGACTGAGGATATATCAAGAAACCTGCACGAAAAGTTGAAAATTTAAAGCCAAACTCCAAAGATTGCCAGAGGAATCTTCAACAGAGGTTATCAAAGTGTTTAAAGCTCTTCCACATCTAATAAAGAAGAGGACCTGTTAAGTACAGCCTTTGCCATCTGGAAAAGAGTGCTTTGCACAGATGCACTATATACCCCCTCAGTTGGAGGACCAAAGAAAGTGTTGACTAGCACTTGTTTCACATCTGCATATCTCTCCCCAAAGTAAAGTGATTTTTGAGGAACACTGGAGATCGATTCATACGAGTACCTGAATGTCATCAATGTAAGATGCAATTGTTCAAATTTTAACATTGTAATATGGCAAGACATAGTGATAGGCCTAACAAAATCTACTTCTATACCAATACCTCCAAGTTGCAGTGACTTCTGTTGCAAGTATCCTCTCACGCGTATCAGGCAAAACTGTATACCTGTCCCTAACAAATCCTTCAAAACCGGACTGTCCACAGCATAAACCCCAAGCGATCAATGTCAGAGTGCAAATGAAAAGGGCAATAAAAGAAGCATCATAAGAGTAAGAGGAAAGCATGAGCCAGTGGTATATGAAAACAAGATTCCTTATCCCATCTGTTGGCATAAAAGGGAAATAATGAAGAAAACCACTTCAGATTTAGCGAGGCAAAGATAAGACATGAGTTCACCTTGGTTGTCTTCAGCACGGTCAATCCTTCAATACCAGACGTAAGCTGCAGAGAACCAGACTTCTTTACCACTACCTCAGTTGTATGCTTTTCAGATCCAAGTTTGAAACCTTCAGTAGAGAAGACTTGCATTATTCACAAAAATGGATTTGTACTTGAACATTCATGTGTTCACAAAAGTGATACATGCAGACAAGCAAGATAATGAAATCAAATCTTAAACTTCTACATATATCTAACCCAGTGAAAGTTTAGGACTCCACCTATGGAATATTTAGATTCGTACAAGTTTCAGTTGATTTATATGTACACTGATTAATAGAATTGTAGATGATTCGATGCATTCATTAAAAGATATGGGAACTTGAATTGGTAATGGCTTACGGCTGATTCAATAACAACTTTAATCAAAGAAAAGCTAAGCTTACCTCATTAGAGGTTGTGAGTGGCTTGGAACGTATGGTGTTAAGAGTCTTGATTATCTACAGTTTGAAATGTCCATTCAAAGAATTATTAAAAAGTAGCTTGGTACTTATTATCAAGGCAAAGTAACATAGTTATACCCTTTATGAAATAACTCTCAGCTCAGGCTCAAAAATCCTTTTTTTACCCAGTTGACCTTGAAACTTAAAATTAAGTTTAGATGAAAGCCTGAATGGAGAAAATTTTAAATGAGTGGAGCCTAAGCTAACTATGGCAGAAGCACTAAAGAAATAATGACTGATTATAATATGCACATGGAACCAATTAGATAAAACTGAATCTCTAAAAAATAAGAAAAGAGAGCATTTCATATGATGACTATGATGATAGTAAGTGGGAAAGGAACTTTACATGGATGGAAATAACGGCCACTTCATATCAGCAGATTAATGCTTTAAAATGTAAAGTGCCTAAACTGATCCCTTATGCTACCAGCACCTATAAAAAAATTTGACTAGATCAAGCTAAGACAAAAATTGACTTCCAATTGGCAACATACTTTTAGTTATACTTTCTCCAAGGCAAAGGGAAGAGGGTTTTTCCTGGAAGATCTTTGATCATTAAAGACACAAATAGCAATTGGTGGAAATGGAGAATACATAGAAACAGGAAAATATAAAACCTGGAGAAGAAAATGGTACAAAAATAGCCATCTTGCCCATACAAAAGAAGAGTCAAACTATGCCAGAAAGATCACATACCAGCAATCCTATTGAAAGAACTGAGGCAGCAAATGAATGGTGAATAAGTTACTAGAATAATACTGCATGTGAAGGAATGAGGAAAGCAAAATAAAAGATTATCCATGAAGCATATCCTATTGAAGGAATTAAAAATTACTTAATATCGTACAAATTTAGAAACTTGCCATGTTGATGTGGCTGCCCATCTACCGAAACACGTTCCCATGGTTTTTCCACTATGTTGACAATGGCAGCAGTGACCTAATAAATTAAGGAACAAGGTATGAACTAAGTAACAGGCATCCACAATTAATGGATCCAAACATATAAATAGATGAACTGAAACTAAACTAGCTGATATGTTCAGACCTGAAAGAAATTTTTAACTCCAGTTAAGGCTTGCTAACTCTTTTTTAACATATTCTTTTATCCAAATTTTGAAGTTCCAAAGTTCATCTTTGGTGAGGATTTGAATAGTAAAGCACTAGCCCAGCAATGAGAGCCATATATTTTCTTTTATGAAACATTAAATCCGTTATCCCAAACCTAGCTTGCTAGTATTCCTATAGGTGGAACAAGCTTTTGTCCGTGTTAATTCAGCTGCAAAACTATGTCCACCAAAAATTTATATTTACCTGCTTGTAGAAAGATGTAAAATGCTTTGCAAGCAAAATTGCAAAATCCTCAGCTGAAACCTGTTCTGAACATTCCTTTGCTTTCGCATACACCTGTGGGAATCAACCAATGCATCAAGTCCCAATCCAACAGTAGGCAGTTCAATACAAAAACCGCAAGCAAATCACGCAGTTACAATTTATCAATATAGAGAGAAGTATGTGCTTTCTTTACAGTGTTTTTCATGGTGTCAGTAGCGACAATATCGGAATTGTCATCGCGGACATAGGAGTTGATGCAATCAGATAAAAGGGAGATGGAGACATTCCATTCAACCATGAAATGGGCGCCTTGTTTGCTTCTCCAAACTCTTCCCAGTCTCACTCTAGACTTGCCGTGCCTCTGCTCAAACTTCAATCCGTCAAGCTCGCCGTCGCTGGACATGGCTTCTGGGTATCGGATTCTTTACAGAGAGAAGCTTTAAAGAAAGCGTTACACGGTTGACAATTCTTTGTTCTCCGGAACAGTGAAATGAGAGTAAGAGAGATTAGATTATAAAGCCTTAATTGCAAGTTGACTTAACAGCTGTAAAACGGTAATATAGTAAATGTTAGCGGGGTGAAGTTTTTGTTAATATAATTTTCTAAAGATATCTAAACAAATCTTTATTATTATTTTTAAAACCACTTTATATTTTATTTAAAACATAATAATAATAAGTAGAAAGAATTCAAACATGCCGGTCTATGTGTCGTACGAGGATGCTTGTGTTTCTTTCTTGAGCCCAATTCAACCTGATAAACTTTCTTTTAGTTAATACAACATGATGATTTTGTAAAATAACCTATAACCTATAACATCTTTGATTGTATATCCACGAGATCTTCTCAACAAATTAATTTCAACATATGGTAATTTGGAAAAAGGTTTTATTATATTAAATTTTAATTTAAAAAAACTATTGAAAATTATTATTAAGGATTTTCATTTCTAATTAATTTGTGTATGAAATATAATCAACATGACAAAGTCATTTGTTTTTCATAAAATTAAAATTACAATTATGATAATAATATTTTTATTGTCAAAATAAAGCATTATTATAATAAAAAATCAAATCAAAATTTTCTTTTTTCTTTAATGTTTATTAAAAGACTCTATATCACAGAATTAGTATTTGTTATTAATAAATATATGACATGTTTTTATGATAAAAAATGTTAATAAAATAGTTCTACTTCTACCACATTTGACAGGGCATGCAATATGCGATGATTAATTAAAAATTATATAGCAAAATATATTAAAGAACTATTTTGTAATTTTAAAATTTTAGAAACTATTTTTTAATTTTTATATTAAAATTAAAATTGATACTTGTACTAGTATGGTTACAGTATTCATACCACTCACCTAATTTTTTCTTCAATGAACCAAAGGATCTAGTTAAATTCAATATCCCTAATTATTTATCAGTTATATCAAACTTATGAATTTAGGAACAATAAGACCAAATCAACACATAAATCTTTATCGTGTGATTGAAGAACTTGAAGGTGATGTCAAGCTACATAATTCAAAAGTAGATCAAAAGTCAAAGTTCGCCTCAAGCAGATGGAGATCACTCTTTATTGGCATGGGATCTCTGTTCCTTTTTTTCGTTCCTACTGTGTTCCTTTTGATTTAAGCCATTAGTTTAGTGGCCCTGGTTGTTATTTAAATGGCGATTATTTCATGGCACATCATAGGAATTGGTTAAAAGGGTCAAAATATCTAATCCCCCTTTGTCCTCCTTCAAGCTTTGTAACATGAAAAGACTGCCATGGAAAGAAAGAAAGGGACCTATTTGGAGGAACGAATACTGTTCCGTTTTCTAACTAGTATGGGGACACATTCAGAAGAACGAATATTGTTTCGTTTTCTAACTGGTACAGTACATCCGTTTTCTACCTGGTACGGTCGTACCGTATCAATTAGAAAACGGAACAGTATTCGTTCCTTTCCTTACTAGTTAAAAAACGGAACACTATTCGTTCCTTTCGTACCACCCAATAATACCGATCAATATTGTTATTTTTCATTCGGTACCAGCCGGTATCTAAAATATCGGGACATATCGGCCGGTACCATAAATTTCGAAAATGTCAAGGACCTATTTGCAATTTTTTTAAACTTACCCTAAAATTAAACAAATCTCGAACCCTCCCTGGTCTCTGTCTGTGACTCTGTGCGCCTATCCTTTCCACTTTCCTGAACCTTCTTCTACCTTCCTTCTCTTTTTTTTCTCTCTCTCTCACCGACTCTCACTTCTTCACTCACCACTGCCTCCGTTGACAGTTCTCTAAACGAAACCCCCACCCCCCCTCCCCCG
>JANKOE010000005.1:54514478-54527374 GCA_026284465.1 Erythroxylum citrifolium | reverse complement strand
CTCCTCGTACCGCTCTCCTCGTACCTCGCTCCTCGTACCCTTTTCTCACGGCCAAGTCGCTCAACGAGATGTCATGTTTTCCTCAGATTTATACTTGTTTTCACGTATGCACGCATCTGCAGACTCCAGCACGCACAAGACACTGGGTCTTGATGCGGCGAATGAATTCATTGCTGGAAGTTATCCTACTACAGGGGACGGGTGTGAGCGAAGAATCGCTGATTAGTGAGGGCAAGTAGCCTCGCCATCGTACTGGAGTGGTGTCTCCTGAGAGCCTAGGATGTTCATTTCTTCACCCAACATACTAATTGTCAGAGCTATGTCAGGAGGGCACATGGGAAGTGGCAATGTGCCTTGTTTAAATCAAACAAGCAGAGGGCACAGACAATGAACGATTTGGAGATTTTCGTTAAATGTTCCGTCGCAGATTCCGCTGCGCATATGGCCAGGGACGCGGCGAAGGCATGAAGAGAAACAAATACCGCTGTCGCAAGATGCCTCGCTCTTCTATGACCAGACCTCTAGCGACCAGACTACGATGGAATATCCCGTCATCGAACTCCGATGTGATGCCATTTCCAGCTAAATGAGGAGACACTTGCTCATTGACTACGCTAAGTGAGGCCGCCAGCTTGACATTTCAGGCGAAGGTGGGAGACAAGATCACGTTCTGATGTCTTTTTTACCGTGTGTCCTTAGGCTGTGTGAACAGCGTTAATACGCGCCAGACATGTTACTATTGCAACAGTTAGTCTGCCAACTCGTCTACAATGCCAGATCTCACGATTCCGCCCGCCACAAGGCGCGAGTGCCGTCTCTCCGCCTCAAGACCCTCCCGTTATCGCTCTGCTATCCACCCTGGTTGCCGGTGGAAGCGGGGCTCGAGAAGAGTCCAACGCCACAAGAGGGCGCTTCGTCGATTTGAAAGCTTATATAATAGAACGCCGCTGGAGTAGGCTTCATCACAGAGCTGACGAACTCTCATGCATACCCGACGGCGACACTAACAACATACAAGGGTCCTTCTCTCCTCCCGAAAACAAATTGAAGTGCTTGTTTATAGTTGTATTCAATTGGCAGTAGAAGAGCTTCTAACTTCTTTTGCCATCTCGTTATGTGATTGTCTGGATATGGAACGTTTACTCAGTGTGCGTCCGTCGAGTGAAGACAGCAACTCGGTAAATGCACAAGGTATTGGCGCTTGCTGAGCGCTCTGCTGGCAGGGACTCCGAGAGCGTTTGTAAAGTGGGCCGGCTCCCAAATGGTGGTTGAGGTGCTCGCGGGTAGTGGGTCCAACATGAAGCTTGACGACGGGGACGCTTTCCGCCGTTGTTTGGAAGCCGTGCGAGGGCGATCCGATCCCGTTTGGGCAACAGCTGCGACGAAATGCTGATGCCGCGCTGATGCCGCGCTGCTGCCAGCTTCGAGCCAGCCACGCAAGGTGCCTTTGGATCCGAGCTACGGTGCTAAAGCTTCTTTCTTTCTTCACGCTCGTACCGTACGAACGCCCACGCCCACGCCCACACCCATAGCTGAACGTACCGGGATGATGATACACAAGCTCTACGGCCAATATGACGATGACGACGAAAGCAATCTACAGTTTGGCGCACAGCCACCTCTCATCGCTCTCATGCCAGTGTCTTCCCCGCCTCTTCACCTCCCCTCTTTCTATTTCTCTTCTTCTTCCTCTCCTCTTCGCTCTTCATCCTCTCACGGAGAAATCCCTCAGCAAAAGTGCGCAGTTTCTCCGTCAGCATAACCCGCGATTGGACCGGCCACCATGGTTTCCGCACGCATCTTTGCCGTAGTGCTAGCATGTCTCACGAGCCTGTGTCAAGCACAGAACAGCTCTCTGCCGGTCGTTGACCTAGGATATGAGCGACACAGGGCCATCCGCTTGGACAATGCCTCGCGCGCGTACAATTTCTCCAACATCCGCTTCGGAAAAGCTCCCATCGGTGACCTCCGCTTCCGCGAGCCCGTTCCTGCATGGCATGCTCCGAACGACACCACGGTCAACGATGGCAGTAAGGGCGTCATCTGCCCACAAGCTCAGCCCCTGTGGCAGACAGTTACAGCCGAGTACTTCGCTGCTCTGCAGCAGAACAGCACCCTGAACGTGACGGCAGCTTCGAACGCGATTTTTGGAAACGCCACAATCCTGGAGTCCGCGCGACGAAATCTGTCCGATCCGCGCGAAAACGAAGATTGCTTGTTCCTTGACGTTGTTGTGCCGGAAGGTATCTACAAGAACGCCAGCAAGGGCTATGGCGCACCGGTTCTCTTCTACATCTTCGGAGGAGGATACACGGAGGGAGAGAAGTCAAGCAACGGTCTCACAGATCCGACAGGTCTGTTCGCCGCCGCGCAGAATGCTACGGGCGAGCAGTTCATCTGGGTGGCGATAAATTACCGACTCGGTGCTTTCGGCTGGCTGCCGGGGGCTACGGTATCCACGGATGGCACGCCCAATGCGGCCCTTTACGACCAGCGTCTGGCGCTGGACTGGGTAGAAAAGTACATCCATTTGTTCGGCGGCGACAAGTCACGTGTGACAGTGATGGGTGAATCTGCTGGCGGCGGATCGATCATGCACCTTATCACGGCGTTCAACGGACAGAAAGGTACCAAGTTCGCACAAGCAATCCCGCAGTCGCCCGGATGGCTGCCCAGCTTGAGCAACTACAAGCAGGAACAGGTCTACAGGTCGTTCCTCCAGTACGCGAACGCAAGTTCCCTTGCAGAACTACGTAACATGTCGACGGAGCAGCTCCAGCGGGCAAACTTCAACCAGGTCGCCAACTCCGCATACAGCACCTTCTCTTACGGACCCGTGGTTGACGGCATCATTGCCCCACAGCTACCTGGCCGGGCGCTTCTCAGTGGCAACTTTGATCCCAAACTGCGAATCTTGCCGACCCACGTTTCCGACGAAGGCGCTACGTTCACAGCCCCCAACATCACGACGGCTCAAGACTACGATACTTTCGTGTCTCAATACTTCACCGGCGCCAACACAGCTGCGAGCGAATTCATCACGAAGACTCTCTATCCCCCGGTGAACAACAGCACTACTCCCTATAGCACTAACCAGCAGCGTGCCATACTGACCGTCAGCGAGGCCATATTCACGTGCAACACCTATTACCTAGCCAAAGCCTATAAGAACCAGACTCATAACCTGCAATTCAGCGTGCCGCCAGGATTTCATGGCTCGGATGTCACATTCGACTTCGCGCGTGATCCCAGTGCTGCGCCAGTGCCGATTGCGGCTAAGGCTCTGCAGCAGTATTTCACGACCTTCGTGATCAAGGGTGTGCCAAGCAACTTGAACAGCCCTGATCTGCCGAGATTTCCAATCTATGGAAACAATGCCACTCTCATAAACGTGAACAGTACCATCTCCACCATGAGGGACTCAAATGCCAGCCCTCAGTGCGATTACTGGCAGCAAGCACTGTACTTTTAGATGTTTAGGCGTACGATGGTGACCGCGAAGGCAACACCTACAAGACTTCAATGATATGAAATGAACCCAATCAATCTCGGAGATCCTGTGTCATTTGCCCCGTATATGTATACGCGTATAGTTGCATTGGTATTCGTATACACATGCATGAGAGTACATGTGAATATATGCCTAGCTAAGCCTGTAAGGTACTATGCATACACGCAGATTCAGTTGTATTGATGCTAATGTATGTGAGAGTGCGGATGTTCTTCTCAACAATGTGCCCAGGTGAGTATATTCTAAGTATTTGCTTATTGGCAACCCTCCGGTTGACGCGTAAGAACTTGGGACAGTTTTACAACCAATATTAAATTCGGCATGTGCCACGCAGAAGAGCGTGAAGCCTTCTCTAGCGTTCTCACATTTGAGAACAAGTACCATACACATTAATGCGTCCGTCTAATAATTCTCGCTGTCACAGTGCTCGTAGACTTAACGCGACAGTGTCGTCAGGAGTTTTCGACCTCGCCGTCGCGCCGGCACAGCCTCACTACGCGTCTGCCAGGGTCCTGACGTCGCGGTCGATGCCATCTGACAAAGCACTGGATTATACCGTGACGCGTCTCGGAAATGCCAACTTAGTTCTTGTTTCGTCTGTGTGAACAAGAATCTTCTCATCATGTCAGAACGTTCTTCCGACCTCTTGGGCTCGCAGGCGCCTCCGTCCTATGGAGAGGCGATGCGGCGAGACATCTGGCCGCTGATGACACCATATCTATCCCGCAAAGACCTTGTGTCACTCTCGAGAACGAACAGAAAGCTACATCGGGCGGCGAATGCACAGCTGTGGAGCAATGTGGCCGAGAATTTTGAAATGGCAAGAGAGGAGAACTATCATATCATTGGTCCGCATCACACGGCCCCCGTGCGCTCAGAGCTCTCAAGATATTGAATGTCTCTGCTGATACTTGACGCCTTTAGAGTCACTTTATCTTTTCTACAAAGCAGTTTGCACGAAGTGCTTACCGAGCACCTTGGCGCTGATCAGGACGCTGTACCTTACACCTGCAGTCGAAAACCATCATGGCTTCAACCGATCCATGCTCCAGGCGACAGTGCGCAAGATACCGAACCTGCATACCCTTACAGTCTCCGGTCTCTCTTCGTTTGATCATTCTTTCCTCACTGGTGGCCCATACCCTTTCAGGTCGACGCTGCGGATAATAGTGGCCCGGAGATGCGAGAATGCAACGGCACAAGGCCTTGTATCGCTGCTGCAGGACATGCACGAGCTGTACTATCTCGACCTCTCGTTTACGAGAGCCGCAGCTGCTCCAGCGGTTATCGGAGTGATCTTGAATTGTTGTCCGCTCCTTAAAGTATTGAAGCTGAGAGACATTGGAATCAGTTTGGCGTCTCTAGACATGATCATTGCAGAGTCGCGGAAGTCACCACATCTCAAGACGCTCGATGTGCGCGACAATAGAATTGGTGTCCAGAACCTCCGACCACCAGACTTGGCGACGGCAACGACATCGACATCGGCATCGGCCCGGGACAGATTCCATCCGCTGTCAGAGGGCGTTGAGGTTGAACTCGACTACGAAACACGCTTGTTCCGAAGTATCACGCAGCATGTGCGATCATCGAGTGCAGCAGCGAGGTTCGATCACCTGGGTGATGACAGGCTCACGCATTGGCATCTCAGTGGTAACAAGCTGATGCCAGTACCGAGCTGCGTTGATCTCTTCTCGCGGACTGATATGCGTGTGGCAGATATCAGTCAGCCGGACAGACATGCCATGCCTGAGCTGTTGAAGAAGCTGGCCCTCCGCAGTGGGCGAAGTCTGCTCGCACTTCGAGCTGACGCTAGTAATTTTCCTGCGAGATACAAACCTCCCACGAAGAATTCCGGTTCACTCCCCGACTTTGAGATGCTGCCTGATTATGAGGAGGCTAGGAAAGGCCGAGCGACATAGAGACTGGTGGTGATGTTCTGAGAAAGACTAAAACGGTTGGAAAACACCTAGGAAAGCTCGGTCAGACATGGGAAGGACCTGATCAGGTGGTCAAACAAGCCAGACATGACTCCTACACCCTGCGCGATATGAATGGCAAAGACCTTAAGGCGGTCTACCAGTAGATAAGCTTTATTTTAGTTCACTTGTTTCCTCGTTTCGTACTTCGTTATTGCTTATGCTTTTGTAAATGCTCCTTTTTTGGGTACCTTTTTCCTGGCCCTACTAGTCAGGTTTTTTAATGGCCCGCGCCCTTATCATCAATAAATGATTTTCAAGTGTCTCGACAAAGAGAGTCTCGCCGCCAAAATGCGCTAGGACGAAAAGACAAACTGATTGCCCTCGACTACGCTCGGCCAGGTTTCCAAACAAGATCTTGGAACCAGGCGCTGCCAAGTCACAAAATCTTGGCACCGCTTGGCCTCGACCAAGCTCGGCCAGGTTTCCAAACGAGATCTTGGAACCAGGCGCTGCCAAGTCACAAAATCTTGGCACCGCTCGACCTCAACTATGCTCGGCCAGGTTTCCAAACAAGATCTTGGAACCAGGCGATGCCAAGTCACAAAATCTTGGCACCTCTTGACCTCGACTACGCTCAGCCAGGTTTCCAAACAAGATCTTAGAACCAGGCGCTGCCAAGTCACAAAATCTTGGCACCGCTCGGCCTCTACTACGCTCGGCCAGGTTTCCAAACAAGATCTTGGAACCAGGCGCTGCCAAGTCATAAAATCTTGGCACCGCTCAGCCTCGACTATGCTCAGCCAGGTTTCCAAACAAGATATTAGAACCAAGCGTTGCCAAGTCACAAAATCTTGGCACCGCTCGACCTCAACTACGCTCGGCCAGGTTTCCAAACAAGATCTTGGAACCAGGCGTTGCCAAGTTACAAAATCTTGGCACCGCTCGGCCCCGACCAAACTCGACCAGGTTTCCAAACGAGATCTTGGAACCAGGCGATGCTGAGAACAGGATCTCGGATCGCCTGGCCTCGATCACGATCGGCCAGATTACCAAGACGGGATCTCGGAACCAGACGATGCTAAGAGCAGAATCTTGGATCGCTCGAATTCCTTCAAACCTAATGACCCACCGATTTATATCGAACGCGCTAAATTCGTTACATACGATGCAGAAAGGCAATCTTCCATACAAAGCTAATAATAGTTTAAAGCGTCATTCACAGAGATAACAAGGCAATGAAGGATAAAAACAAGGTCTTTTATTTTCTTCGTATTTTTCTGGTCACAAGCCCGATCAGATGAGCTTTAAAGCTAGAAAAACAAAAATCATCCCTCGGTAGGAGGGGAAGAGCCAACAATCGATCCTGCAGAAGTAGCCTCGGAGGTCAGCGAAGCAGCTGCAGGGGTCGGCATAACAGCCGAAGCAGGATCGGGAGGAGGAGAAGTGCCAGCAACTGGATTAGAAGAAGAGGGGTCGGTAAGACAGGAGCGGGGCTAACCGAAGCGACCGGAGACAAACGAGCATTTCCCTGAGTTCGCCACTCTTCCTCATCCGAACTCAGATCTAGCATCTCATTTGATAATGCCTCTCGTTCTGCCCCCGCTATCGCCTTCATTTCCTCAAGGGAAAGGTCGAGCTTTGAGGGAATCATTGGCTCGGCATAATCTTCAAAGGAAGGACCCTCCGACCCGTCAGGGACACAGACGTTGTGGCAATTCTTCAAAATGGAAAGCGCAAAGTCGGCAGCAAATTCCATGCACTCGTCATTTAAGTGTCGCGCCTTCCATCGCTTGATTGCCTTAATCCTCTCCTCTCTGACAGAGCTTCGTAGCTCCAACAACTCCCCCTCAGCCCTCAATTGCTCTATTTGAGCTCGCTGGCAGTCATGGACGGCCCTCGCACGAAGCTCTCGATCCAATTTGGCCGCAGCGTTGGCCATGCGAACTTGCTCCTTCATGTCCTCATATTCTCTAGCCATCCTGCTCTTCTCCTCCTCCCCCGAAGCGAGTTGAGCTTTCTAAACGCTCCTGTCTTCTTCCCAAAATTTCTTCTCCTCCTCCAAAGAAGATAGTTGAGCTCGCGCAATGTCTCTCTCTTCCTTCGCCTCAGAAAGCTCAGATCTCAAAATGTTGCGCTGCTCAACAAGATCGTTAGCCTCCAGATCTAGATTTCGGGCAGTCGAATCCAGATGCTCGACACGGCGGTGCGTCGCAAAGGCGAACGCCAAACTCCTTGCACAACTACGGATGAGACGAACCGACAGCTTCTGGTTATCCCACGAATCTATAAGTTCCTCATCCGTAGGAGGAATGACATTCTCAGCAACATGAAGCGCCACATCGAAGTTCCCAATCGACGCAATCGTATCCAGACTGATCGCTGGCTCCCACTTATCGCCGCTCACCGCTCGCTCTTTCCTCTTGCCCTTATCCGACCGGGCAACACGCTCTTCCCCTTTCTCCTTCTCCTTTCCTTTCTCCCTATCTATATTTGACGAGCGGGGCGGTCAGTCGAGAACCCGAACTGATGGCATAGCAAGGCCAAACCGTTCATAAATCTCCAGCCGTTCGGAGGAATTTGGCTCGGTCTCAGTTGATAGGCGCAGCACACTTCATCAATAACCGGGGCATATAGGAGCTTCACACCACCGACCGAGAAAAAGCTGTCTGAAATAGCAAAATACCCTCCTGGACTGCTATGAATTCTTTCATTCTCAGAGGCCGATCTAGGTCCCCACGCCGTAGGGATGCTATTCCTGATGACCGATCGATTTAACTCCCTCGCGGTCATCGTCGATGGGTCACTCGGTGGTTTCTCGACGATCTGCCCATCCTTCCGGGCAGTCACCCCGACTTCCTCAGTTCCCTCTGCCTCAGGCGCCTCATTCCTACCAGCCTCTGGCACCTCCACCATTTCCGCCGCTATCCCCAGCGGCCCAACAATCTGTAACGCCCTCTCGGCGGTTTCCTCCCTAGGACTAACTTTCCCTCTAGGGTTGGTTGACGACATGATTACAAAAAGGAAATTTATGGGATGAAGGGAGGAAAAAGGACGTACCTAATTAGTGGTTGAGATTTAGAATTTGGAAGACGGTGGTGAAAAGTATACTCCAGTAACTGCAGAGAGTAGAAGAGATCAAAATGCAGAGAATAGAAGTGGAAAAGCAAATACGCAGAGCGAAAGAAGACTGCCGGTTCCAAAATGTATAGCATCAACTGAACGAAAGTACCAATCAACGATAGACGCGTGGTGAAATCTGAGCCGAGGTTGAACACGTGGCAAAATTTGAGCTATGGTAAATTAGGTTTGTTAAAGACCTGAAGCGGCGTGACAGTCGAATGGACACACATGACAGCGTATGACAGCGCATGACAGCTGCGCGGCAGTTAAAAGGACGCATCGTTTCAAAATTTGAACAGCACCCGAAAGATACGTATCGTCAAGTAATGATTAGACCTAGTGCCGCGACAACATATTGATGTCAGATTGATCGCCTTGCCATAACGCGAATCGAGCGATCGCCCTGTCTTAGCACGAGCTAACCGATCGTCTTGTTTTAGCCCGAGCTATCGCGCACTAGACGTGGATGCCCGATCGGTCTCCTGTCATAGCGGGAGCTATTGCGCATAGTGCATTTGTCTCCGATCGACCTGCCATATCACCATAGCCGAATAATCGGCCCTGTCGTTACCTTCGACCGGTCTGCCATGTCAGTGCGCCTGATCGAGAGATTACATTACGACAATTGATTGGTTGGGCCTAGCACGAGCTACCATAAAGACCTGTTATACGACTCTTATATACTCCTTCGACCCTTCTCTTGGATCAGACTCGAGGAGTAGGGGGCTTATGGTTAGGTCGGTTGTGCTTGGCCCAGGCCCAGGTCCACATGTCCACGGCCCATTCGCAGATGTTAATCTCCCATGCAAACATAAAGACCTACATAAAGACCTAAACCTAGCAGTTATTCCGTATATAAGGTACTATTTGGCCATGATACAGGTACGAGATTACAACCCTAATCTTCTCGGTTCTTAGCAACCTAAACCCTCTCACAAAGACTAACTTGAGCGTTGGAGGGGCCTGCGGTAGTCAACCCCCTCCGCGCCTTCCATTGTTTTTGCAGGTATTCAACAGCAAGATCTGTCAGAATAATGGATCCGAGCAGTAACGTTCAGCCCCAACAGAATCCGACTGAACCATGAGATATTACACCTGTTATCATTGCCTCGTGTTAACCAAATACCCTCTTAATGTTAAATTTTACAAACCCAACTTTGACAAACTTAGAATCTTTTTTGATATATAAGATATTAGTTTTAAGATGAACCATCCTATTCCGAACTAATTTTAATAACATAAGAAATTCATAAATTTCTTTTGTTTAGCTTTGAATTTCGGCAAAATATAGCATTTGTATATAATTCATTTTTTAAAATAATAAAGCACAGTTATTTCAAATAATAATAAAAATAAATAAATTTTAAAGTAATTATATAATTAAATTTAAATCATACTTTAAAAATTTATTGACCAAATCGGAATATGCAGTACATCCTTCTTAGTTATTTAACCTAAATATTTTTTACTTAATTTAAATATTTTCTTGTAATAACTTATTTGATTTATTTTATATACTTGTCTTATTTCTTATTTATTATTTTCATTGTCTTCTTCTTTTATGCACATCTATGGCCCTATTTGGCAAACAGCTGATTGCATTAACTGTTAGCTGATAGCTGATTCTATTAACTAATTTGACCAGCAGATTGCATTAGCTGTTTGTTAGAGATGTTTGATAAAATTAGTTGTTTATTATTAATTGTTTATGTGTAAAATGACTTAAAAGGACATGGCTTTAAAAACAATATAAAAGTATGAATATTATATATCTTTAGTATTTCGTTGAATATTCTTATAGGAATTTAAATTTTAGATATTTAATTCTACAAAAAATTAAGTTTATAATTTTAATAAAAATATAGAACATTTAAATGATGATGATTATGATGATGATGATGATGATGATGATAATAATAATAATAATAATAATAATAATAATAATAATAAATAATAATATTTAGGATATGTAATGTAAATATCACCTGAGCAGGGAGGAGGCTGAAGAGTTTTCAGAGAAGGTAAGCCTGAGGCGTTTAACATGCATGTTGGGGAACTCTCAAAACCAGCTTCTCTTGAAGAGATGGCAGGGAGTTAGCAATTTTATATTGCAGAAATCATTGAATATGGTCGGAAATATAGTTATGAAACCTTCAGTTCAAAGAAATAACAACTTATGATCCACATTTTTTGTATAGAACTATATTCAGAAGAATGATCGTATCTCTTTAGTTGTTCAGTCGTTGAATTTAGATTGATTGATTGGTAGGTATGGAATATAAACAAAATCTTTCAAATGCTCTGTTGTAATTCCTATAACTGAATCATTGAAGCAGACACTATGGATAATAATTCCATGTTCGCTTTGCCATTCAATAGAAGTTGTATAGATTTGTATAAGCTTTGTCTATAAAAGCTTTGAAATTCAACTTAAACCTTCAAAATCATACATTTCAAAAAACATAATCCTTATTTTCATAGGATTTATTTATAAGGTCATACAGTGGCAATCAATCATAACAGATAATTCACTCAAAAGCCAAACCCTAAAATCATCTATACATATGGTCCTAAAATAGTAGTTAAACTCTATACTTATCTACAATGTTATCTAGATTAAGAGCAGCACAGACGTTCAAGACTCTGCTCAAGTCTCCATTGGGTGAAAGTAAGAGTGGCAATCGTCCAATTCAGTTGGGGGAGTAACCCTCTTTCTAATCAACATTTCAATAGTTGGGAATTTCCTCTTCCTCCCATCAACCCAAACCCATGATACGGAAAATAATTTGATTGAGGCAGAGGAGCAGTTTCAGGTCGTTGCCCAGCTAGGCGATTAGGAATATCAATACCAGGATAAGATTTGGAGCCAGGGTCAGCCTGTGTTTTGCCGCTTCCATAAAGAGGAATCAACTTTTCCTCTTGAATGAGAGCCTTACAAACTGGGCACTCATGTGACTGTGAGTGATGATTTAACCATCTATACAGGAGGCCAATAGTAGAGATGACCATAAAGGGTCACAATTGGGTCTTAAGCTAACTCAAAGCAAATATTGCATTCAAAATCACCTGCTTCATCAACGTTGGTGCCCCAGAAACATGAGCTTTCAGGTGACATGTTAGTTGATTCCCCAAACCCAGTTTCCATTTCTTTAAATCTCAATTGCCAAAATCTGTAACAAAAAACAAGCTAGGTTAATATCACCATTGCTTAACCATCACGGTTGAACTGATATCACAGTCAAACATGGCATATAAAACAACGATTTCATAATTTGGAGCTTAAGTGGAAGAACAACCGAATAGCAAATTGAGAAAAGACTAGAGATAAACCAATCTATATTCCTCGTGTATATCAATTAACACAGTAAATCATGATAAACCAATCCGAGAATCGGCATTATTAAAACCCCAGAATCCTCTTTAAATTAGATATCATAAACAAGCACCAATCAACGAGAAATTAGAACATCAAAATCCCTACACAAAACCCACTGAAAGCAAATAAAGAAAAAGGATCCAACCTCGTCAATTTTCAAGTCGCTTCTTCCACTCCCCATATCCCCATAAACGGATACTCACCCAAAAACGCAAAGAGAAACAACAACGACAAAAGGATACAGAGAAGAAAACAATCGTGGAATCTAACCATGGCTTGAGCTAGACGCGAGGCCCTTCTGGAGAAAACGAGGGAGAAAACGAGAGAGACGATCTGAGAGATTTGGGCAAAGTAGACATTTTGGTTTTGGGATTAACCGAAACGCTGCTATGGAGCAACTTATTGATTTTGGCTGGTTGGATTGGCTGATTCAACCAACCAGCCAATTAACCAATCACCTTTATGTCAAACAGCTGATTTTAGCTGATCAGCTATTATCCAAACACACCCTAAGTCATACACATGTGAGGATCACATGGAGTTGTCTGAAGCACACTAAGCATAGCCATAAAACACAGCACTTCTTCTGGACATATATTAAAGTCTGATGCAAGTCAATTAAAGAACAAAAGCCAAAGAGCTTTTAAGAAAGCCACGTGGACAAGGCTTATGGAAGTGAATAAAGTAACTAAAGAAGAGTTTACAGATTCACTTGAATAAAACATATATGCATGGACCAGTCAAAGGCATGTGAGAAAGAACAAGATTATTAAAGATGGAATCTTTAATAAAGTCGTTTGATAAGGCATGGGTATTTGGACTAAGTCAAAGTCTGGTGATGCTGTTGCCTGCAACCAAATATAAAAGATTTTCACTCCCGTTAAAACAATTTAATGTAGTAGCGGTAAGCGGATATCGTTCCCACGAGGAATTTTGCGATTATGAAAATTACGAATTCAAACGGCAC
>JANKOE010000005.1:54264059-54283929 GCA_026284465.1 Erythroxylum citrifolium | reverse complement strand
AGCCAGATAAACAAACACATGCAATTAAATCAGTCCAAACAACATGAAAAAAAAAATCAACCCACGGCTTACCTTCGGCAATGGCAGAGGAGAGACGACACACGGTTGTCGCCAGAGAAGATCTGCTGGAAGGGTTGTCGGAGACGTAGCAGGTGGTCACCGCACGGATGGCAACGGAGGAGGACGCCGGAGGAGAGGAGAAGACGATTCTAGAGTTGCAGGCTGAACGGAGGAAGACGCGAGTGCGAGGAGCAGAAAAGGAGGGAGGAGCTCGATTTTAATTTAATTTTACCGACCGAATTTTAATTCAATACCGATCGAAATTTTCAGTCTCCAAACAATTCCCTCCCGTCAACTTCACCGACCGAACATCAATTCCGTCTCTATTTCCATACCATTGCAATTCGGTCGGTATTTTTCCGTTCCTATTAGACTATTTTCGTGTAATGGTTGTTGTAACATAATTGATAGTTATTCAACAAAATATAGTAGCTAAAAGTTACATTATAAGCACTCAAATTGTTATCATAATCTTGTTTACTCAACCTATGGTGAATTCTTGTCAAATGTTATAATTTTGCTCATCCAAGTTATGCAATTAAAACTTGTATATAAAATACATTATATTGC
Source organism: Erythroxylum citrifolium (assembly GCA_026284465.1). Taxonomy (NCBI): domain Eukaryota; kingdom Viridiplantae; phylum Streptophyta; class Magnoliopsida; order Malpighiales; family Erythroxylaceae; genus Erythroxylum; species Erythroxylum citrifolium. The sequence goes on along the minus strand of JANKOE010000005.1, from coordinate 54,283,299 downwards.
TTAATGTAGCATGTTTGATTATGATAACACATGTTGATCACATTTTCTAATTGAATCCTAACATCTGTTGCTAGCTAATCTATTAAAACTATATATATTATTTTATCTTATCAAAAGGGGTCATCACCTATGCATAATTCAATGAAAAACTATATCATCGTTTCCAACTTTACTACTTTATCATAATTCAGAGCCACAGACATCATAAATTTCTCCAACATTTATACCTCTTATCATCAACATTCTTTTCCACATTACTTACAATACTTTAACCAAAAAAAACTAAACTAACCTATAAATCATAGTTTTAGCTTATCAACGTATATGACGTAATCTCAAACACCAAAATCACGAATGCAACATCATAAGCATCATCTAAAATCAACCATGGCAAAATTTAATTCCCCCAATTCCACCATTCAATTAAATTATAAATGTCTTCACAATACTCTTAAATTCAATCAATTACCTCGTTTAGAGAAATCAGGTTTAAGTTATGTTGATTGCATATGATCTCTATGGATATGTTGATGCTTTACTCTCACCACTAATAGCAGAAGACTTCACCTCAAATCCTTCTTCTCCAGAATACCTCAAGTGTTAGTGATTTGATTGTCTAATATAATATTTCCACACTGCATCCCTCACCAGCCTAGTAGCTTCATTAGCCCTTGGTTGTGTACTGCCTATAATATATGGTTGTTTCTTGAATAACATTTCATGTAATAATCCTCATCGCAACACTCTTTCCTTCATTAAAAACTCCATACTTTAAAGAAAGGGGCCACCACCATCACTAAATTTTTATCTCTTGTTTCCATAATAGCTGGCGAGCTCATTGCCATTAGTGATCACATTTCTAATGATGACCATTTTCTTTTCACACATAATGGACCCTTGATTGAATATGATTCATTCATCATTATTGTTGAACACCGAGAATCCTCCTTATCCTTGGTTAAGCTTTGAGCAAAATTATGTATTCACGAGCAGCGACTTTAATCTCTTAACTATCGATTGTCACCCGAGATAGCGATTGTTGCATCTTTCATATCAGTAACTCCTCTTTATACAACATACATAAACGACATGAAACTAGAGGAATGATTATGACAACTGGTAGCAAAAGACAGGGTGGCACAACCATAATTCAGTCTTAGACCTCCTTTGGTTAGGCCTGTTACTCTAATGGTCTTCACTCTTCAACTCTAATTGACCTTCTTCTAAAATAGACCTCAATCACCTATCTATCTAATAACCTAATCAACTCATTATCTTCTCTACATATCATTTTAATAGCCAAGCACAACATCTCAATAAATCTCATAACACCTTTTCAAGGTCTAAACCTAGTACTCAATGCCAAATCTATTAGAAGTGGGGATATATTACAACCCATTGTTGCTTTGGATACTTAAAATTTATAAATTGTTAGTATGGCTACTCATATAACACAAATGCTCTTATAATAGCCTTCTCTACCATGAATATCCACCATAATTTGGACACTTCCTAATTCAATTCCAATGACATTGTAGAGTGGTTACTTGATTCAAAAGCCACAACCCACATGACCCCTGATCCCTAACTTTAATCACACCTTATGATGGTTCCAGTCAACTAGTAATGAACATACTCTCTCTATTTCTTCTATTGGTACCTCCATTTTTTCTACTAATCTCATTATCTTCATCTTCATCTTCATCTTCTTGATATTTTAATTGTTCTTCATCTTACTAATAATTAGTCATTTGTTACTAATAATTCTTATCATATTAAATTTAATCTCTTTAGTTATATTGCGAAGGAACTTAAATCTAAGATATCACTGTTCGCAAGACCCATTCATAATAATCTCAATATGATGAAAGTTTCTCTGCACTTCATGAGTCCTATTGCTTTCATAGTCTCTTTACTTTACTTGTACTATGGCACCAACTTTTGGGTCATCTATGTCAATCTAGTCCCTTTATTTTGTCCACATTTTTACCTACTAATTCGCATGCCATAAATCTATGTACTTCTTATCTTCAAGGAAAGGTATCCGTCTTTCTTTTCTTTTATCTTCTCATGTCTCTACACAAACTTTATAACTTATTCATTGTGATATTTAAGGACCTTCCCCATCTATTTCCTTTTTTTTCTTATTGTTATTTTATTATTTATGTTGATGATTTTAGTTATTTTACATGGATTTTTCATCGGCCAAAAAGCCTCATGCTTTACTCTATTTTTAAACTTTCAAAGCTACCATTGAAAATCTTTTTTCCATAAACACTAATCCTTTCAATGCAATGGAGTTCTTAAACTCATGAAAGGAACCCTGCCAACTATTTTAACTTTCATGAAATTACGCTTCGTTTTTCTTGTCCTTATCAACCCAACAAAATGATCTAATTGAACATAAAATTTACAATATTTTTAAAATAGGGCTAATTCTTTTTCTTCAATCTCTCTTCCCAAATTCTTCTAGTTTTAGACATTGTCTACTCATGTCCAGCTTGTCTATCTATTACCTACTCATGTTCTTCATCACATATCTCCACTTGAATTTCTTTTTTACGCTAAACCTTATTTTTCTCATCTTTGTATTTTTAGTTTTACTTGTTTTCCATTTTTTTTGGGTAAATCAGAAAAAATCAAATTAATAATCAAAAGATATATACAAGAAGGTTCACTGACAATGCCGCACAAGGCTTGACCAGCGAGGCCTCAGGGCAAACCAAAATAAAATAAGGGACACCGCAACATAGGAAGTAGTAACCCAAAACCCAATCTACAGCAACAACAAGAACCCCAAGAAACAGAGCCTAAGAATGACCAGCATACAAGAACCAAGGAGAAAGACCTAGCTAAGACAGCCCAACCAGTAGCTAGCAGGACAAGGAGAGACTAACTTAAAGAGACTGCATATCCATGGCCCCGAAATGGCCAAAATTAGTACTGCCACTAATGATAACCAGAACTGCTCCTCCAAGCATGAACAATCCGAAGAATCCTCGAAAGCAGTATGCATATGAGCTGTAAAAGAAAGGCCCCACTCATCTTGATCAACTCTCTCATAAATCCATACTATATTCTTCCTTGATTACTCATCTCACTATAAAGGCTACCTTTTTTTTAACCCTATTACCTCTAAAATTTACATTGTTTGTCATATTTGTTTTCTTAATAATTGTTTTCTCTATTCTTAGACCTCTCCACCCATTTTAGCTTCCTCATCTCCCTCTCTCATATCATTACCTTTACCTTTTCCTTTAGTATCTTCTTCAAATTCATCCTCTCAACCACCTCCCCCTCCTCATTCTATGATCACACGAACACTTGATCACATTCATATTCCTAGAAACTTTTTCTAGTTACATCACTTATTGTACCAATCTTCACAACTCTCTTACTCCTGATCCAATTTCTTTCACTCAAGCAAATAAATTTCCTTCTTGGCGTCAGGCTATGCTTAATGAGTTCATTACTCTCCATCCCAATCATAAATGGTCTCTTATTTTCCCTTCACCAAATGCCAATATTATAGGTTACAAATGGGTTTCTCGCACAAAACAAATCCTAATGGCTCTATTGAGTGGTATAAAGTATGTCTTGTTGCTATGGGATATCATCAAATTATAGGTGTTGATTATATTGACACTTTTAATCTTGTTTTCAAACCCACTACAATTTGCTTTATTCTCACTCTTGCCTTTCCTATAACTGGTCCATTTATTAACTTGATTTTAATAATTCCTTTTGTCAAGTCAAAATGACTTCACAATTAATAATTTTGATGAAAAATCAAATAATAATATTATTAGAAAAGTAAGACGAAGCAGAAACATTTGGTAAAAAATGAGATGGAAGAAAGTAAGACAAAGCAGAAGCAAAAATGAGACGGAAGAAAGTAAGACAAAGCGGAAGAAAAAATGAGACAGAAGAAAATAAGACGAAGCGGAAGCAAAAATGAGACGGAAGAAAGTAAGACGAAGCGGAAGCAAAAATGAGACGAAAGAAAGTAAGACGAAGCGGAAGCAAAAATGAGACGAATGAAAGTAAGACAAAGCGGAAGCTAAAATGAGACGAAAGAAAGTAAGACAAAGCATAAGCGAAAAAGAGGAATGAAAATAAGACGAAGCATAAGAGAAAGTAAGACGAAAGAAAAACTAAGACGAAGACCCGATACTACGTCGGATGGTTAATCAGTTTGAGTTAGTTACAGAACTCAACTGAATAACTGTTTCTTCAAATATCAAGAAATAATAAGAAAGAAGCGGTTATCAAAAAGCAGCTGAAGACGAAGGCTATAAATATGAGTCAAAGTCGAAGACTAAAAAAGTTAGAGATTTTAAAAGTTAGTGACTCTGAGAAACATTGTATTCATTGTGCTAAACTCTAGAGTTATTATTGTCTGTAACAAAGCTCGCAATATTCCTTTGTAAGAGAGAAGAAAAGCTGAGAGCTTGAAGAGGCTAAGTGAGAAAAATAATACTTTCTATAAGAGACCTGAAGAGGCTCGGAGAAAAGAATACTTGTATTTTGTAGAAGAATAGTGAAATCTCATAAAGGATTCTGAGGACTGGACGTAGCCCACGTTTGAGGTAAACCAGGATAAAACTACTGCGTCGACTTCTACTCTGTAACTCTCAACTTTTAATTTCTATTGTTTATACAAGTTCTTATAAGTTAATTACAATACATCATGATATTCTTACTTAATAGTTGAAAAAGCAAGTTTTCAAAGAAATTAAAAAGGGGATTGTATTCACGAAAAAGAATACACAATTCAACCCCCCTTCTTATGTATTGTGTATATTAAACGTTAAGTCTATACTAATGCGTGATTTACTTCAATTGGTGTTAGAGCTCGGTGTTCAAGAACCACTGTTACAAAGTGTGGATAAAGATCCATACAACAATCACACATTTATATAGCTGAAGAAGCCTCCGTCACTAGACCTCCTGCATTCAATGGTAAAGACTACCATTACTGGAAAGACAGGATGCGGTTTTTCATTGAATCTACTCATATTGATCTTTGGGAGATTATAGAGAATGGACCGTATACACCGGTAGATGATGAAAGGAATGCCATTTCACGTACGAGATGGTCAGCTAAGCAAAAAACAAGATTCCAGCTGAATTCAAAGGCCAAGTTCTTCCTAAGTTGTGCCCTAAGCAGAAGTGAGTACGATAAAGTTCAAGGATGCAACACTGCGAAGGAGATAAGGGATAATCTATCCATCGCACACGAAGGCACCAATCAAGCAAAGGAATCCAAGATAAGCATTCTTGTACACTAGTATGATCTGTTCAAGATGAAGGAAGAGCAGTCTATCGATCAAATGTTTGGACGATTTCAAACTATCGTCAGTAGGCTCAAAGCTCTTGGGAGAGTCTATGATAATTAAGATCACGTTCGGAAGATTCTCAGAAGTCTACCAAAAAGATGGAGACCAAAAGTCACCGCCGTACAAGAAGCCAATGACTTGAGCGTGTTAAAGCTTGATGAATTGCTTAGATCCTTAAAGATTCATGAAGTGGAGCTCGAAGTAGAAGATAAACCCAGATGGGATAAATCTATAGCAATAAAGGCTGGACAAAAGAATCACAAGATTCAGAGGAAAAGAAGTTCATCGTCAAAAGCGTTAAAGATCGAGGAAGTCAAGAATGATGACTCCAGTGAATCATAACAAGATTCAAGTGAAGAAGATGATGAATTATCCTTTATCTCAAGAAAGATCAAATGCATGTGGAAAAAGAAAGCAAAATGAAACAAAGAGCTTTCTTTCAAGAAGAATGGCAAAGATGAAGGCAAGAACAAGAAAACATCAGTCACCTGCTATGAATGCAATAAACCGGGACACTACAAATCTGAATATCCATTATTGAAAAGAAAACTAAAGAAGAATAGAGAAAACAAGAAAAGCATAATGGCAACCTGGGAAGATTTGGATTCGTCCGAATCAGATACTGATTCAGAGGCATTAGTACAAGCTAACATTTTCCTGGTAGCCGAAAGAGAAAGTGACGAGGAGGTAACCTCAAATTTTAGTGAATTACAAGATGCTTATTTAGAATTATTAGAAGATTCTCATGCAATACTTAAGCAGTATAAGATGTTAAAGAAAAAGTTCATAGAAAACTTGAAGAACACGCAAGTGTTAAAGAGAGAAAGCGTCTGCCTGAAGAAATAAGTAGACGAGATGAAGAAAAAGGTAGTTGTAGATAGATCTGAGGAGATCAATCAGTTGAAACAAAGGATCAATAATCTTTCAGCTGATCTATTAACATTCACTGAGAGTACGAGAAAGATGAATGATATGCTAGGAAGATACAGACACCCTAATGATAAGACGGAATTAGGGTTTGCTAAAAATAATAATCAGTATAAAAAGAACTTTGTTCTTTATATGAAGAAATTTCATCAGCCTCATTATCATCATTCTATGAAGCATGTTAAGACTAACCCCAAAGGACCCAAAAAAATCTGGGTAACTAAAAAATATATAATATCTACTGCAAATCTCCTTCCTTGGAAGAAGCAGCCAGCACCAATGGTACTTGGACAGTGGATGCTCGTGACATATGATGGGAAGAAGAACTATGTTCCTAGAGTTTTAGTATAAGAAGGGAGGATCGGTAACTTTTAGAGACAACCAGCAGGGCAAAATAATTGGAATCGGTAAAATTGGTAAAGATTCCTTTGCATGTATTGATAATGTGCTACTAGTTGATAGTTTAAAACACAATTTGATTAGTGTCAATCACTTATGTGATTCTGGTTTTAAAGTGTCTTTCAATCAAAATTCTTGTGTAGTAAAAAACAAGGACAGTTCCGTATTCTTTTCTGCCAAAAGACAAAACAATCTTTACAAAAGTTAGTGATTTTGAAAGAGCTAGAGATTTTAAAGCTAGAAACATTGTATTCATTGTGTTAAGCATTGAGAGCTATTATTCACTGTAACAAAGCTAACAAACATCTTTCTGTAAGAAAGAAGAAAAGCTGATAGCCTAAAGAGGCTAAGTGAGAAAAGAATACTTGCTGTAGAGACCTGAAGAGGCTTGGTGAAAAGAATACTTGTATTTTTTAGAAGTATAATGAAATATCAGAAAGGATTCTGAGGACTGGACGTAGCCCACGGTTTGGGGTGAACCAGGATAAAACTGCTTTTCGACTCTTACTCTCAACTCTCAACTTTAATTTCTATTGTGTTATACAAGTACTTAGAAACGAATTGCAATACTTCGTGATACTGTTACTAGTTTTTGAGAAAGTTACAAGTTTTTGAGAAAGCAAGTTTTCAAAAGAAATTTTAAAAGGGGATTGTTTTCAAGAAAAAAGAATACACAATTCAACCCCCCTTCTTGTGCATTTTGTATATCGAATATAAAGTCTATACTTACGTTTGATTTACTTCACCTTCTTCACCTTTAAAGACATTCCTTAGTGTATAAAGCTAGAAAATAAGGAATAGTATAACAAAAGAAGCAACAATGGCATGACCATTAAAAAGGCCATCATCCTAGACATTAATCAAGTCTTCAAGATCCAAAACGTGCTTAGCAGTATACAATGGGATCATTTGTTGATTTTATAAGTCAACTACTACTTAAAGGCAGTGAAGGAATTCTGCACCAATATTGAGGAATAAGCCAAACTAAAATCACTGGCCCTTTCCTTCTATGTTTGGGGTTACTACATTATCATTTTTTAGGAGTCTATTAAGGAGAACCTCAGGCTATTATAGGAGGTGAGGGATTAAGCTTTCCTAATAGATGATCATTGAGGCATTATGAGTAGAATCAAAGGGATAATTTATATAGGTTCCAATGGGGGATAACATTTTTTACGGGGAAGATGCACTTTTTATGTAAGGGCCTATTCATCCAACTATAACTAATATCTTACATTTTGAGCCTTATGTCCAACCTCAATCCAATAGGTTAAACCAAATTTTTACCACCAAATTATACCTTACAGACTTGATTTTTAATGATTTGGGAAAGACTCCACTAGTCTAATTGTCATCTCTAATGCTTTATTCCATTAGCAACATGATTTAACATAGGTCACTGAATAAGTACTTTGTATTCCATTGCTAATTAGTCAGTTATTGGTAAGCATAGGGTAGACCTCTCCAATTATGGAGTTGTGAAAATTAGGGAGGTCAATTATGGTCAAATAAGGCTATTTTGGTATACTTTAGAGAATAACAGGTAGGTCAATTCATATAGACATGATAGAGGATACCTAGATAACCTGGGGCAATAGGTGAAGAGGAATTATAATAAGAAAGATGCTAAAGGTCAAAGAGGCAACATAGGAAAAAGTTAATAAGCAATTAAGGATTACAATGTAGTAGTTAGTGTCATCCATTGAGAGACTTGAGGAACAGATGATAACTATAAACAGTAAGCTAGATTTTGTAATGACCTATCTCCAATGATTTCACCGCTGCCACCACCTTAATGACCTTGTGTCTCTCCTCCATCTCACACATAAATATAATTTTTTTGGAAAATAAATGCATACGTATAGTTTTGTTTATGATGTTATGTTTTTTTAATTTTATTATATTTTTAACTTCTATTTTTCTAGTTGTTAATTTATTAACTTGAAAATATTGTAGATTTAATGCTTGTTGGCTTTTATTACTTTTGCACTCCACAAATTTATTTTCAATATTAAGTAGAATTTGAGTTTGTTTTAGTACTCCGGGATAAGAATTCCTTTTTAATTGTATAGGTTTTGAGTTAGTCTTATAATGTTTTTTTTTTCATTTTCTTACTTTTAATGTATAATATTAAAGACAATGTTGTTCTAAGTGTGGAGATGGTTTAGATTGATTAATTTAAATGATTTTTTTCAAAATTTTCATGGTTTTTATATGTTTAATTTATTTTTAAGGTGTGATTTTAGGAGCTTGATGTGATATAAATGAGACAGAATAAAAAAATCCTAAAGAATTATTCAAGCAAGAGAAACTACCTTTTTCTGATAAAATATTTTAAATGAGTCAAGTGTTGTTCCCATGAGGACTGTGATTATTACAATGACCTGTTTCTATTGTCTAATATAAATAGACAAGTGATTAATTTGAAAAAAGTAAAATAAACTAAACTAAATAGTAAACAAGAGTTAACCAAACAGCTGATAGATAATAATAAACAATTAGTAGATAGATAAGACTTAAATATAAAATCTCCTTAGAAATATACTATGCTTGAATTTATCTTGATTCAATGATTAATCCTAATTAATTAAACCAATAGAAATTCCTTAGTTACAACTATATTCTCTCTCAAGCAATTCAATCCCTACCCTTAAATTGATTGACTAAAGTTGCTTCCTAATAAACACAAGCTAAGAAAGCATTATTTCATTTTATGAATTCTGATATTGGGTTTTAACCTAACTTTAAAAGACCATGTAGTTGTATCTTTAGCAATCCATACAACCCTCCTTATTCATGTTATAATCTATTCATACATATCATCTCTCAGTCTCAATGTATTGATTTGAATATTAAATCTTCAATTATTTTTCCTTCAATTCTAAACAATATATAAGTATAAACAATTCTCAAGAAAGCTAGAATCCTTCATTAAAATCAAAGAAATCAAATAAAAACATAAGCTATAGGGTTCATCATATCTGAATCTATATCCAAATTAGTTTACAATAAAAATAAAAGAAACTACAAAGAATAATTAAGAAACAAGAAATAAGAATGAGGTCATGGTTCTTGAATCTCACTTCTTCTTGATTGATCTTGATGGAATCTTACTTTCCTTTATGATTGTTTCTCGTTGATGTGCTCTTGATAGCCTTGGGATTTCTAGTGCTCCTTTACGTCTCTCCTTCTTCTCTTTTCTTTTTCTTCTATTTATTCTATAAAACCTTAAGTTTTATGTCAAACATGGGACAAAAAGTGATCCATGTTGATTTATGTTCCTTTATCTCTATTAAAGATCGTAATTTATATGAATTTTATCATTAATGAAGTCAATAATAAGGTAGGTACTATGTTAACCTTATATTAGGTTTTTCCTATTATGTTTTATGTTTTAGACTCCTCTATTATAACATGATTATGGAAATAGTACCATGTAGGTGTTGTGTTAAATAATATAAACCTATGACTATGTCGTGTCCTTCATATACCCAATGTTATAAAGAAGTTGAGAGCACCCATTTCTAACACAAGGAGGACATAAATTCGTGTTTATTTTGAATTTCTTTATATGCCAAGTTTTCAAGAAGCAAAATGCACACTTTTGTTACACAAGTTGATCACAATGCTATATAGGTGTCGTGTTACTAAATAAGGGGTCATGTTTAAACTGTGTTCCTCTAAAATCACTAAAAAAACTCCTACAACTTGACTCCAAATTGTATAAATTCACATCTTCATCATGGAAGCTAAAATAAAGCATGCAATAGAAATAAAAGGTAAATTAAATGCCAATTCATATAAATATCCTCAAAGTACGAACTAAATGCCCTAAAAATCATGCTAAAAACATGATGTAATTAGCACATATCAAAGTTTATTAGTATCTTTATGATGATGACATAAGTTTATGCATATTATATATTGAGATTGATTGAAAAAATTAGATGTATAATATGATTAAGTATTTTTCATGAAAAATTGACTTTGTGAATGCTAGAGAACTAAATTTATTAAGCAATTAAGATTAGGTTTGGCTTGAGTGATCGTATAAAAAATCTAAGCCTTTATACAAAATTTTTCTTTCCTATGTGAATGCCTTCTTTGATGTTGAATTTTTAGCACTTAAATTTTATCTTTTTGAGATTACACTAAGATTTATGCAAGTATTATGATGACAAAGGCACTCAGGATTTAACCAAATTGCCCACCTTTTATGCATTAATCAGTCCATGAACCTTCTGAGCCTTTCATAAAATTTAAATTTTTTATTTTTAACTTTTTTCTAAAGAATCTTGAGCCTTGTGAAAAAGGTATTTACTCCTCTATTTATTATTGTTAGAGCTTTTACTTTTGTTTTGATATTTTTAGGAATATGGATAAAAGGAAATAAGTGTGGGGGAGATAGTAAAATATATGAAAGTGATAATGTAAAAGAGGAATATTATGTCAATTTGAAAAGTTAAAAAAAAGAAAAGAAGGAAATATTAGTTGGCGTGGATTCTTTTAATTGAAAAGTAAGAAGGAAAAGAGTAAGTGCAAGAATATGAGGAGTTAGTGGAATAATAGTGATTTATTTTTTATTACTTTACTAGTTGTGAATAATTTTATTTCCTTTATACCCTTTTCTTTGTTAGCCTATTTAATCATTTGACCTCATTACGTCCCTATTAAAGTCCTTTCAATTTTAGCTTATGCATATCTATTTTAGTAGCGGAGATTAGATAAAATTTAAGCTTATGGTAACTTTTAATAGAAGATAATGAGAGTATCTCTCCCATATTTCAAACACTTTTATGAATAAGTGATACCTTATAAGGACATAACACATTTAAGTATTTGAACTTGATAAATGAGGTGAAATAGTGTTTGTCTTATTTGTATGGTGATTTCTTTATGAAATATTATATGTTTAAATTTTACAAATTTATTGAGACTTGATTTTGTATATCTTATGTTGTTAATTATGAAGCTAAATAATGAGTTTAGATGAATTCCTATTGGTAGCATTTAAGTAAACCCTCACGAGACTAGAACTCCTCCATTAGGGATACCAAGGTGTTTAAAGGCTTGTAGTAAATGCTAAATATCACTGTGCAACTATAAGACTAAAATCATTCTTATTTTAGTTTAATCTAGGTTAGTAGCTAGGGTTTAGTTGCTTAAGGACAGGTAATAAGTTAAGTGTGGGAAATTTTAATAGGTTTATATTTTACATATTGTTTGAGATTAATTTACTTTGTATTTAGAACCTTTATAATGTGTTTTATATGGGTTTAATTATGTTTTCTATATTTAGTTAATTGTCTTATAAGTGATGAATTTAAGGAGATAATATGATATTTAGTAAAACTTTCTCCATAGTCACCCTAAAATGGAAGTTAAAAAGATGAGAAACAATTTTGTAAGAGACTTTGAGAGCTAATTTTAACTCAAATATGTCGAAAATAAAGTTGTTGGAGTAAAGCACAATAGGTGAACTTATTAAGATAATAGGTGCCTGTCTTTCGTGAAGGTCTGAGAAGCTAAGAAGTAGAACAAGGCTGACACCAAAGTTGATCATAGATCAACGTCAAATTTATTTTAAATTTATAAAGAAAAATGTTGCAAAATAAAAGTTGATTAAAACTTAAGGTCTAGTATCAGCTACACTTTTATTGACAAATATTAAAAGATCTAGAATAAGACTAATATTGGTGTTGGTATTGGTCCAACGTTGGTTCTCTAACATAATTTGTGAAGATTTGTAATTCTCAAGTTCAAGTCATTTGGAACTCTATTATCTAATCCCAGCTATAAATACTCATATTAGAAGTAACTTAGGTATCTTATTAATGTCTTTTTAAGGACTTCGTATTTTCTTTCTATAACTTTTTTCTTCTTTTGTGACGAAGAAGATTTGGAGAAAGGATTAGAAGAGTTTATGACATCTTCTCTACTTGTTTTCTTATATTTTTCTATATTCAGAATTTTTTTTTGTTTTATTTTCATTATTTTTAGTGACTAGAACCCTAATTAGGATTAAAGATGTAGTTTGTAAAGAATATTCAATTATTTATACATGATAATTTAATTATTTAAATTTTATTCTTTTTAATATTAATGTTGGATTTGTGATTTGCCACCATAGATTCAATCTTATGGATTGTATGAAGGACTAACATGTGAAGTAAAATCTATGCATTAGAAGAACAAGTAGTTTGGCATTAGAGAAAAATGGTATCCTAGAGTTTAATGATGACTATATAGAATAACTACGTTTAATAAGTTTGATAAGGATGAATTATGCATCAATAGATGGTATTTACCTAATTAGATAAACCTATGTGCGTTGAGAAAGGGCATTGATACTGTAGGTTAACTGTTATTTAAACACATAAAATTAATAGTGTATAATGATTGGAATTCCCTATTAGTGAATCCTAAATCCCTAACATTTGTTTTGTTAATCTTTATTCATACTTTATTTGCTTTATTTTCTTTAGTTTAATAAGTAAATTCACTTTAATCAATTCTTCACTTTATTTAATTTGTCTAAGATTAATATATTTAGTGACTAGTTCTTTATCTAGTCAATAATTTGGAATCAATCTAATTTTAGTAAGTTATCTATGGTTGACTCTGTATACTTGAAAATTAGAAAGTAGATAAAAATGTAACCTAAAGCTCTCTTTCTAGGTGAAAATTTTCCTAAGCACTTCTCAAAATATGTAATAATTCAAAAGAAATCTTTTGAATTATTATATTCTCTTCTGAAATAGCCCCTCTCATTGCCTTTCTTCTCTCATTCACATTTTTGGAAACTTATAATTAAAAAATCATAATTTTCAACTATTAAATGTTTTTAAAATTGAAAATCTTGGGTTTAGCTAACCTACCAATTTTTCTGGTTAGTTGAACACTAATATATGGAAAGTCATGCCAACATCAGCTAGCAAATGGTAAAAGTCTATCTAGTCGATGTTATTTCCATATATTTTCTTAAAAGTTATATAAAACTCTCCTATGTTTTCATTTGATAATCTTGATCAAATATTCTTATCAAAATTTATAATCTAAATTCAAAACAATGTTTAATAGTAACAACAAAATGAACCTATGCACTTATCTCACCAAATTATCCTATTTAAGTTTGATATCAACCTTTAATGTCTTCTTATGTAATGTAAATATTCTTCTTAACTTTTGATGAATTCTTAAATCACCTTGATTGAATTCTTCTTCTTCAGGTCATAACCATAGAAGTGGGATTGAGCTTTCCAAGACTTTGTAATCTGTACCTCCCTCTCTAATTTAATCTTCTTTTTCTTCTCAAGTTTTCTTAGCACTGATTCCTTACTCGTCCTCCCTGCTCTCCTTCCTTGACCGAACTGATTCTTTGCTGTTATTGCCCTTCTCTCATGAGGGTGTTTTTGTAATTGGTCTAGTTCTTTTTATTTCTTACCTTTTAAGTTACCATTTTAAAAATGATTTAAAAAAGTTCATTCTTTTAGCCTCTGCTTCCTTGTCATTACCAATTTCCTTTTCAAACTTAGACATTGCATAGAAAAATTATAAGGAAAGACAATCCTCTCTTTATAATGTTGACCCAAACTTTGCCTTAAAAAACCTGATTTATCCCTCCCTAAGCTATGTTGTGCCATCCCATAAATTTACTAAAAACTCTAACCTAACAATTGATGCAACCTCCTTGCCTAGGAGTTCAATCCCCTCCTCATCTATTTAAGGGCATAAAACATGCTTTTAGGTTATTGGTGACAAATCCTCAAATTCAATGCTACCATATATACCTTATGCTTATGAGAAATACCAAAACATCATCTCTCCCCTTTATTAAGGTGCTGAAATAAGGTTCATCAAGATGGATGAGCTCCTTGTTTGGCTATTTTTTTGGTGATAGATACTCCTACAACCACTTATAAAAGCTTGGTCTAATAGGAAGTGATGTGCATTTGGTCTAAAAAGATTTCCTATTAGCCAAAAGGATTTTTCCTTATTCTCCTTTACCTTGAAGGTAAATGCTATTGGAGTGCTTAAGCTTACTCCTTGGCATTGCAATGGCAAGTATATTATTTTAACAAAGATAGAAGTCAAGAATGGAGCCATATAGGTGCAAGCTCAAAACTATTCCAATGTAGGCTCATTTTCACAATATTCCTTTAGAAAATTAGAGCATAATAGAATTAAGTTATTTGCTAGTTTAACCATTGTTCATGGTTGAAAACACAGCTTCCATTAGATGTATTAGTTATGCAAGGATATGTGGCGAGGCTGAAATTAAAAAGGCCATACCTAATGTTCTTAAGCTCAAAAGATATGGAAACCTAATATAAAATTCAAATTCTATCACATACCAATGAAGGCTACAAGCCATAGTCAAACCTGAATGGAGACCAACATGAATGATATTTAAAAAAGGGGATAAAAAAGAGTTAATAGAGAAAGGAAGAAGTAAAGTCAAGAACTTAGACAATAAAACAAGTGAGACCTTATATAAAGAAGTGCAACAGAGCAATTAGAAATGCAAAATTTAGACAACAATCGCCAAAATGATAATTTTAATGAGCTTGAGGTGGTTAACCTTGAATCTATAAACTATAGTTAGGCTCTTATAATAGAAGTACAAATTGCTGACATGGACTTATGTGAAGTAAATCAACATAGCCAATGGAGACATAAAGATAAATGAGAATATGAGCTTGGAGTATTCTTCAGGAAAAAGATAAAGCAAAATTTGAAGCAAATAGGAAAGCTCTAAATAAAGGAACAAGGGGAAATGGCATTGATACACAAGCTATTCACATTTGAATGACACTCAAGCCGACTGGTCAGGATTTATGCTTAAGTGTTATTTATGTTGCTAGCCTTGGTTTGCAAAGGAACTCACTATGACAGGATTTATGTGATGTCTTTTTAAGTTTAAATGATCCATAATTGATCATAAGGGATTTTAATTACACCTTATAAAACTCTAAATCTAAAATGGGTATGGAATTTAGAGCCCCTTGTAAATATTTTAAATATGTGTAAAGAAATTTGAGTTTACAAATCTAGCCTATGAAGGGACCCATTTCACTTGTTCCAACAAACAATAATGACATTGGTTCTTAAGAAGGAAATTAGATAGGGTATTGGTTAATCACAAATGGATGATGGTATTTTAGGATAGTAAGGTTATATTCAACTGCCCGCTAATCTCTGATCATTCTCAAATAGAGTTACATAACCTTATCAACACTCTAGTGTGAATTTCTCTCTTTATGTTATTCAATTTCTTAACTAAGCACTAAGGTTTCCAGGGGGTTATTGAACAAGGAATGAATGTTAAGATAGAAGGCTTTGAAAAATTCAAATATGTTAAAAAGTTCAAAATCATCAAGGAATCTATCAAAGAATTGCACACGTATCTCTAACAGTAATATACTGGATGCTAAGGAAACAAAAAGTATCCTCGATGTAGCCTAGACCTGTCTATATAGAGATCCAGGAAATAAAAGGTTGAGAATTAAGGAAAAAAATCTTAAGAGAACTATATCAAAGCTCTAGAGGTAAAATACCTAATTATAGATTAAAATTCTATAGTTTTATGGATACAAGAAGGGGAAAATTACACAAACTTCTTTTTCAAAGCAGTTCTTTTAAGAAGAAACTCCAATAAAATCTATTGTCTTACTAATAAAAGGGAGTGAGGACATGGGGGCAAGAAAAAGTCAAAGAGAAAATCATTAACTTCTTTAATTCCTCTTTAAGATCAAAAGTTGAGTATGAATTCTTAATACAAGCTCTGAACTCATTCATAAGACCTATAATTATCCCTATGCAAGCAAAAGTTATGGTGAGACCATTTGTGTTAAGTGATGTAGAAGAAGCTCTTAAGGAATTTAACCCCAACAAAGCCCTATGTCCTGATGGGATATATGCGCATTTTTTAAACAATATTAGCATTGGATTAAGCATTAAGTCCATAGTGTAGTGATGGAGTTTTTCAATTGTGGATTAGTTTTTTAAAAAATCAACCAAACCTATATATTTTTCCTACCTAAAATCCCTAACTCAAGTACCGTAAGAGATTTCAGGCTAATATCATATCATAATATATTGCACAATCTAGTCTCCAAAATACTGCTATTAAGATTAAAACCAATTTTAGGATCTTTCGTTAGTAAAACACAATGGGTTTACATACAATGTAGGAATATTTGAGACAATATACTAATTGTACATGATTTGTTCAAAGTCAATACGGAGAAGAGAATTAGTAAGAACTGTCTATTAAAAATTGATTTCAAGAAGGCACTTGACTCAGATAGCTGAAAATTCATGCTTCACTCTCTAGAAGTTTCTAGAGTGCTTATGAAATTCATTAATTAGATCAAGCAATGTTTTAACTATAGTATCCTTCTATTTCCTTATAAATGGCGAGCACACTCAGTGGTTTTGTAGAAAAATAGGGGTCAAATAAAGGGATCCACTCTCACTTTATAAATTCTTAATGTGTATGGAAGTACTCCTTAGTCTAACTACCTCTAATAATATTAAGAATAACTCCTCCAAATATCACAAAAATGCAATAAGATGAAGTTATTCAACCTAGAATTTATAGAAGATTTTTTAATCAATGCTTAGTCCCTGCCATTCTTAACTTCATCAAACAATTTCATTAAGCAATTAGAAACTAAGGTCAACTATTATAAAAGGTTCCTAATGATCTAAAGATGCATATCTCATTAGCAATGATCTTACCTTACTCACAGGTATGACGGTAACTTACCCCCTTTCATAAACATAAAGCTTCCAATTACTAACATGAGGTCTTCCTATAAGTATTGCAACCCATTTTTTTGAGTAAGCTGAAAAAAGAATCAACAAATGCAGCAAGAGCTTAACTTATAAAGGCAAACTTTAATTGGTTAAATCAGTATTGAGAAATTTGCATAATGATTGGATATCCCATTTAGTACTGCCTAGGAAAATGTCTAAAGATATTGAAGAGATGTGGAGGAATTTCTTATGGAATGGAGATGCTTAAAAATCCTCTAGAGCTAGTTTATCTTAGATTGAAGTTTATAGACTAAAGGAATAAGGGGATTTTGACATTAAATCCATTCATGTCTCTAGTAAAATCCTATTGGTTAAAAGGATTTGAAAGTTATTAACAAATAAGGAGAATTTATGGGTTTAGTAGATTCACAAACAACATTTAGGAGAACAATGCTTTTGGGAGTTAAAACTCAACCTAATATACTCCTAGACATTGCTCAATATGTTAAAATCCATAGAGAAATTATGTTTTTCATTCAAAAGCATAATAAGTAATGGAAGATCTACATGGTTGTGGTTTGACAATTAGTGTGAAAATGGGCCTTCATATATGATCCTTGGTCTGTTGCACTTAAGGTAAATGCTAAAGCCCAATGCAAAAGTCAGTGAGTTGATAAATGATTGATAGTGGCACATTAGATATAAGGGGTTTGAACGATTGTCGACGACTTTGTCTAATTGTCAACCTAGATAAGGTATTGAGGATAAGGTGCTCAGGATAATTCATAAATAAGACTGCTTATGAACTGTTTAAGTAGACTGTCCCTAAGGTATCTTGCATAAATTGGTTTGGTTTATAAGTAACAATCTAAGATGTGCTTTCATTATGTGGCTTGCAATTAAAAACATGGTAATGACTATGGGCATAGTCAAAACTACTACCATTACTAATCCTCGATGAGTGTTTGTGTTGTACTGCACTAGAGACAAGAGATCATTTCTTTTTTCAATGCTCTTATATCGGGGGGGCTTTATGAGAGGATCCAAATTACTTGCGACTTTTATATAGGTGATGACATATAGGAAGACATAGTTAGTCAGGTTTGCAATAGCTCATTGCCATGGGGCAACATTAATCTACTTAAGTTAGCTTTGTGTGGCGGTGTATATGAAGTGTGGAAGGAAAGAAATAGGAGAAGATTTAAACAAAATCAAACAGATAGGATAAACTTTTATTCAAGCACACTAGCCTAAGATAAGGGAGCATTTCTTGTTATGCTTTGAAAAAGAGAAAGTGAGCAGTACTATTGCCACTAGATGCGGGCTTAATTAACTTCGAATAAGCTTTGATCTAAAGCCAAGTAACCCTAGTTCTTAGAAAGAGATGGCAATCATACTTGGTTGAATTAAATTCAATGCATTACATGCAACAATTTTTGAATACATGTTGCTATAAGCTAAGGGGTTGTTTGTTTCCGTTTTTTTCTTCCGTTTTTTGTTTTCGTTTTTGTAAAAAGAAAAACAGGTAAGTAAAACGTGTTTGGTTTACTCTGTTGTGCTTTTTTTGTTTCTGAAAATAAAAAAACCACAACAGTTTTACAGAAACCAGAAAATATCGTTTCTCTTTTGACAACAAGTTTTCTTTGACAGGAAAACAACATATCCCTAT
Source organism: Erythroxylum citrifolium (assembly GCA_026284465.1). NCBI lineage: Eukaryota > Viridiplantae > Streptophyta > Magnoliopsida > Malpighiales > Erythroxylaceae > Erythroxylum > Erythroxylum citrifolium. The sequence goes on along the minus strand of JANKOE010000005.1, from coordinate 54,264,204 downwards.
TTTCTATCTCGAATAATAATAATAATAATAATAAAGTACCAAATGTATAATAATAATTAAGAATTAAGAATTAATAATAAGATAATTAATTTGGTATAATAAAATTAATAATATTAAAAATATTAAAAATAGTAAGTAGAAAATT
>JANKOE010000005.1:54244112-54262566 GCA_026284465.1 Erythroxylum citrifolium | reverse complement strand
AATAAATTAAAAATGACTTATAAAGATATGACTTAAAAAATTTATAAGGTCACGATTAAATATTTAATTTTACAAAAATTAAAATTTTGATAATAATAAAAATTAAATTTTACCGATGAGGCTTGTTCTGTCCCGAATTTCGATCGGTACAGTACGTTTTGATCAGTACAAACCGGAACAGAACGAAATTCTATACATTAGTTAAATAAGCTGGCAAAAAAGTCAGCCATCAAACATCTTTCGTAACTGTTTGAAAAGTCAAACATCTCATGGTTCACCGTACGGCAACCAAAAGTTGGAAGTTACAACAGCTTCCAACAGTTCACCAAACGGCAACCAATTTCTCAATGGATTATGTTAATATGTAAAGTTGGAAAAGCCCACGGACAAGACAACCAAAAGTTGTGTTTATGAGAAACGTAAGTTTCCTCACCATAATTTATCAAAAAACAAAGTTTCCTCACCATAGAAAGATTCTTTTCCACTCCATCTCGCATTGGTGTTTCTATAAATTTGTTAGAATATTGAAGCCAACTTCAATTTCTATATAGTTCTATTATACTTTTGTGCTTTTTCCTTTTTGTGTTTAACGTTCCAGTTTTCAGATTCTGGAACTTGGAAAAGGTGTGTTGAGAAAGGAACGGCAAACTAAGCATGGGCTCAGAAGGTCATCACTTGTCAATGCCAGAACTTGACCAACTTCCCAGAGAGTTTTATTGGGGAACCCTTGATATTCACCAATTTGAAGGGTTCTGGTACCATCCCCAGGTTCTTGATCCTTTAATGGCTATGCGAAGACATTTCCAAGCCCGCGACGACGACATTATACTGGCATCCTCCATGAAAACAGGCACTACTTGGCTCAAAGCCCTTTGCTACTGCATAATGGAAGACAAAAAAGACTCTACTTCTGATGATCTTCTTGTGAAATACCATCCTCATGATTGTGTTCCTAGCTTGGAGACAAAGATTTACGAAGACAATATGAAGCCTGACCTTACTGGTATGCCGTCTCCGAGACTCTTTCACACTCATTTACCTTACCAGTCCTTGCCGAACACAATAAGAAAATCAAGGTGTAAAGTAATTTACATTACTCGCAACGCCAAGGACACATTTGTTTCGATGTGGCACCACAACAACAAGATTGTTGGAGCCTTCTTTTTTCCGCAATTTCCTATGGAAAAAGCCCTTGATAGCTTCTGCAGAGGGGTCCATTTTTTCGGCCCTTTTCACGATCATGTTCTGCAGTACTGGAAAGAGAGCAGAGAAAATCCTCAAAGGATACTGTTTCTGAAATATGAAGAGCTCAAAAGAGAACCTAAGGAACAGGTAAAGAAACTAGCCTCTTTTCTTGGGAGACCATTCAATAACGAAGATGAGATTGACAATGTGCTGTGGAGGTGTAGCTTAGATAGGCTTAAGAACTTGGAAGTCAACAAAACTGGTGAGCCGGTGTATCCATACGTGCCCAACAGTTCGTTTTTCAGGCTTGGCATTGTTGGGGACTGGAAGAACACTCTCACCACAGAAATGGCTGAACGTATTGATGAATTGACAAGAACTAAGTTCGAGGGAACAGGTCTTGATCTTGAGTGATAATGAAGTAAAACACATTCACATGGTGAATTAACTGTTAGCTTTTGTCCTGCTGGTTCATGATCATAAATGGTTTTGCCTTTGCCTTTTTGTTTGTTTAATTTGGTTTGTAGTGTTAACTTGTTTTGTGTGCTGTCTTCTAAAAGTTGTTCCTTGGCGATACTATACCATGCCTTGTATAAGAGGCTGTGTTGAATTATTATTTGAAATTTCATTTGCCGTCCTTCACTTTTATGCTTTAATGTTGCATAGTATAACCTTTTTTTTTTTTCCTTAGCTACGGACAAGATTTCACCTTTCTGGAACTCAAGTTGGGGTATGTAAACTAGAGTCCAGATCTTCTGTCTAATATTATGGTGTCTTATTGTGTCCAATAAATCTTAGTCATTTATTTATGTGAGGTCCGCATGAAACTCGCGTGGATCCCACAAAATAAATGGCTGAGATTTCATGAGACAGAATAAGACAGAGTAAAACTGGCAAGATATATGATTTCTTCTGTAAACTACGAGTATGGAATCAGAACCAGAGCATCGGATAGACCAAAAATGTCGTCCTTTGGTTTGCTTACGAAAAACCTTTTACTACTAGATAAAATTAACTCGATTTGCTGTCTTTACGTAATAAATTATCTAAAACAATTAATCTCTAAAAAAATATTGACCAAAAATTAATTTAATTTAATGGAATTACTAAATATTTAATTTAAAAGAAGATTGAAACAGCCTAAAAAAATAAAGGGTATTAAATTACAGAATGAATTCAAAGGCCTTCTGATTATAATAGAAGGAAGGAGTTAGGAGCCACATTTTATCAACTTAAACAATTTAGGTTTAAAATATTTTTAAATTTTGAAAAAATAAATTTAATTGTGAATTTAAAAATATGTTAAAGAATTAAAAGTAAAGTAAAACATATAGTTAAATAGGAAATTGTGACTTTATTAAGAACATAAAATGCAATAAGGAAAATACCTGTGTCATAAAACTCTTAAATTTATTTAGATTTTAAAATAAAATAAAGAAAATATTTAGTATGGTTGACTTCAAAAAATTCTTAGAGTTTTAAAAAAATTATTTTTAATTAATTTTCATAACAAAGGTAAAAAAAGATTTCAAAATTAAATGAAGTAAGAGTAGGTGAAAGAGTTTAATTGGATTTAACTCTAAAAATAGAAATTTTATTGACTAAAAGAAAGATAATAATTTAAGAAGAAATAATGGCTCTTTGTAAAATGAAATTAATTTTAAAATACATAAATGTAATTGGTAAATCGATTGATTTTAAAAAAGACGATGAAATTAAATTAAATGAGTTAAGAAGTTAGAAATAAACTTGAATTGAAAAGGGGTCTCTAAGCTTATGTGGATTTTTTGTTTGAATCTGAACTTAAAATGGTCTTAAAGTGAAAAGGATAACTTCAGTGAAGTTTGTGTTTGAACTGTATAAATAAAAGATAATACTTTTTGTAAAATTTGAGCTTTAAAAGAAGTCAAAAATAAAAGGCTAAAACTTGTTCAATTTTTATTTTATCAGTCTATTTATTAAAAATGTAAAAATTGAGTCCTCTTTCTTTCTGTCCATTCTTTTAATGGGCGATGATCCTCACATCATATATCTAATTAAACACCAAAATAAAAAGGAGAAAAGGGAAAATATATACTTTAAATTGTATTGGATGTATTCATATGCAATATAAAGTTCATATTTAATTAAAAATTTTCTATTGGATTTGAACTTATTCAAATTGAAATCCAAATAAGTTTTAATTTATGCATGCATTTAAAAGAATATGATTTAAATTAATAAAAATAAAGCATACAATTTATAAGAGACATAAAAAAGTCTTATTATAAAGGTATAAGAAAACTAATAATAAGACCTAAATTCTAACAACTGCCGTCCACTAATTTGTTTATTAACTTCGGTGATATTTAAATGCCATTATTCTAAAATTTCAAAATCTACTTTATTTGCTTTCATTAATTCTTTAAAATAAGAAAGAATAAAAAATATTAAAGAAAGATAATAACAAAAATGAACAATACAATATAAAAATAACTAAAGAGAAAGTGGATTTATGTTTATCATTCCATGTTTTTACATGGAACCAACGACTGTTTGTTATGAGTAATTAAATATTTAACTCTAATGGATGTTGTATCAAGGCCTAGAAAGAGCATTATAGGCAGCTGATGGATATGGTATAAATGTAACAATCATAGGGAAGGGAACTAGTGCGCATATTACCTAATCGCCCTCGTAATCCTAGTCAGACCAGGCATGCATATCCTTCAGGAGCCTCTTATGATAGTCCTGGAAATCATTCACCGAGACACGCAAGGAGCAGTGTACTGCAGAGCACTGAGTTAGATAGTTTTTTCGAGTTTTAAGCTTCCTTTGTAACCAAAAGAAATGTAACAACCATAAGATGAGACTTATTAATCCTTAATGCATCTTGATCAACATCCAATCCTTCCAACATTATGGGATATGGCAATTGAAATCCCAAGACTTGAAGGAGATTAACCGTGTTTAAAACTTGATCTTAGGTTTAAATCAACAATCTTAACGTTGTTTGAAGGAGGAGCATGTTGTTTGAGTTGAGATTCCATTGCAACATATTCATATGCAAGCATTTAGAGATTATGAGGAAACGATGACAAACTTATAAAATATAAAAACAAGTATCTGGCAAGCTATTATTAGACCCTTAAATATAAAAATATTGTAGAATCGTGCAAGCATTAGGGAGCCTTGACCAATGTTTGATACTCAGGGTGACGAAACTAAGCAAATACTTATGAGTAGGCAAGGAAAACTATCATCATTAATGAGTTCGCATGAATTGTTGCACATTGACAAAAAACTTCAACATGATGCAAGATTCAGATGTGAAACAAAAAAATAGCTTGAGATGGACCTTGAGTTGAAAGTTAGTTAGGCCACATGCATGAGGGAGATATGGGAGAGCTCTAAGGACTTAATGTGTTCTCAAATAGATAGACCATGACTAACGGAATTAACATAGGTAAGCTTTAGCTTTAACTAGCGTGCTATAGAAGGCTTTAGACCTGAATGACTCATCATTAATGGATAGAGATCAAGGGAAGATCTTGGATGATGTGGCATATAAAATCATAGTAGATATACATCAGCTATAAAAGATAAAGACTTTGTGAGAGGGTCATCTAAAGATAGTAATGTTTTTCATAGCTATGAATTTATTTTTCCTAATTAAATTTAATCTCTTATCTTGTCAATTGTGATGTAGATAAATCCTATTAGACAGAGTCCTATTTGTCTAGGGATTTCATTTAATTAGTTACTATGATATAATCTGATAAGGATAGCAGTGATCTAGTTAGTTCGGTTTAATTAGGATTTTGAATTGTAAAGTTAAAAGTGCCTATAAATAGCATATTTGAGCCTTACTCTAGAAGAAGAGAGAGAGAGATAGGAAGGGAACATATTGAGAGAGAACATTCCTTTGTATACTTTTGAGAAAATAATAAAGGTTGATTTTTACCATAGCTCTTATGTGTTTATTATTACCTATGATTATTTAATACCTTCATAGTATTCTTACTAGAGTGTGAGTTAAACACTATGAGGGTTGTGAGGTGATCATGTCATTAAAGCTTTAAAATTACAAACCCTCAAATACTGCAAGCGCACGGGTCGCTACTGTAGTATAAGAGGTGTCAATCCCACAAAGAGAATACTAGCTTAATCCTAAGTCATCTAAGGCTTAAAGAACAGAATAAAAAGAAATAATTACACAAGTGAACACAGAAAGTAAATACGAGAATTTGATTAAAAAATCATAAAGTGGAAATTTTAATAAAACAAAATTAAACTGGGCAGTCACATAGGTCACAATGGAAATCTGTTAAGAGAGTTAATCAAGTTATGAGAGAGGAGATTATCATTAATGTTAACCTAGTCATTTATGTGTTCACAGGGTGTTGGTTCTAGATTGTCGTGGGATTGATTACTCTTTCTCGAGTTATATCCATTAAACTTTAAATTGTAAACCTTAATTGAATTATGGAACTTGCAATCTCTCAATTCAAAAATTACCCACAATTCTAATTAGTTATAAGCTCTCTAATAAATAATCATCGCACGGGATCTCTCTCCATGAAATTACTGACTAGATTGATTAAGTGGTCAATTATATCACCTAACTCTCATTAATCTGATTTAATCATTTTTATCTAGCTTACCTTTCAGTTTGTTACCGAAACATACAAATACATTATTCAATCATAACACCCAAACTAATAAACACAAAATAACTAAATTAACATTAACTCAAAGTAAAATCCCGAAAGAGAATTTAAAACATTATTAACAACCCGAAATCCATTTCCATACAATCCATCTCAACTTTATACATTTAAATGAAAAAAGAATTAAAGAGAAAATGGAACTTAGGTTGGACAAATCGGGAAGGCGGCAGCATCAGGATACCACCTAATCCAGGGAGCAGCGATGTCGGGATCCACTTCTTCTTCCTCTTTCTTCCTCTTCTTCTTCTCACTCTCTTCTTTTTATCCCTCTTTCGGGTTTCCAAGAGTAGCTAAATGTAAAGCTCTCTTTTTACCTCTTTTCTTGTTCTTTAAAAATGCTCTTATGTTTTGAGTAATCGTAAGATTTTTCTAGGGTCCGAAAGGTCCAAAAAATCCTTTGGAACTTGACATTTTTTTAGGGTCTACGCATCTACCCAACGTAGGCTACGATCGTGGCCCTGCATCTAAGCCTTTTGTCGCGATCGTGGCCTGATATATTGTTTTGACCCAAATCTCTTATGAAACTCGTCCATTCTTCAATGTTGACCCTTAAACACTAGCAAGCACATCAAGGTATCTCAAAAACATAATATTTAAGCTCAAAAGCTTGTACTAACCCATAAAACACTTTAAACACAAATAATTAACAAACTAACACATTTCTAACCTAAACTTATAGTAAATGATCGAATTAATGGATAAACACATATCAAACTGTACCCTAAAACACGATGCAATTTACACTTATCACATCCCCACATTTAAACATTTTCTTGTCCTCAAGCAAACAGAAACATTCAAATAAATCAAGACAATACAAAGCACGCATATGCAATAATGAGACAATGACTTCAACTTAGCGAAATAAATTTAACTATAAACACAATCATTCAAGTCGTTTTAACTTAATAATAAGCGAAATCTGCATCTAAGCACCTTAGATTAAATATACAAACTAACCAAGATTTTAATGTTGAGACTATTCAACCCTATCTATTGCATACACACATTGATAATCATTAAGTCAAAACAAAGTGTAGTTATTCCTCAATAGGTTTTCATGAAAAATCAAGCTACTGACAAATTTGGTAGATTTTTATTTGAAAACGTTCTTTTTGTTAATTTTTTCTTTAAGGACATGAACCTAGTCTTTTTACATGGAGGCAAACATTTTCCGTGAATTTCGATTCGATTACTTAACTAAGTCATGTTGTTATTAAGCTACTTGGTTAGAATGTCATTATAGCCTTTTTATGCGAAGGCACACATTTATGATGTATGTCGATCCGGTTACTCAGCTATATCACATTCTCAATTGGCTACTAGTTCTATTCATAACCCAAAGGCCAGAGGAATTGTTATTTTAGTTAAAATTAGTATAACTTTTTTAACACAAAATTTTGCGTACCTTATTGCTTTAGCTTATCATTCTTATCAAAATGTACTAATAATACCACTTATTTGATTGGCCTAAAATTATAAATGAGTACAACAAATTCTAGAGTGAATGGACTAACATTGTATCCTAATTAACCAGCATATTTAGCCCAAAGTAACTTAGGTCACTAATTTCACAAGCTAATAAATCTTCGCAACCTAAAAGGCTATGTTTAAGGCTAAATCTATCCCATTAAGTCCTAACCATAGACGTATTCACAAAATTCACATCATAAAACCTAAACAAACTATCATATAATATGTAAAATTCACACTCAAGATAAAAACATACAACCCTCCCCCTACTTAAACAACACATTGTCCTTAATGTGAGAAAGGTAAACAAACACATCAGGGGGAAATAAACACAATATATGAAGAAATAAGAAGAAAATACTAACAAAAATGAAAAGAGAAGGGTTAGAACACGAACTCATTAGGGTGACTGAGGTGGTGATGTGTAGGAGGAAGAGACCAAATGCACTTGATGCCTGAGATTGTTTTCATATCTTATAATTACTTTAAAAGAGTAAGAGAGTTAGAACTCCAAAACACTCCAAATCATTAATAACTTATTTTTAAAAAATTAATAAAATCTAACTATGCAACAATTTAAACCTAACAACTAAACGTGCTAATTTATGGTCATTAGCTTGACTATATATCATTGGAAACTCAACCGGGATCAATTATGAGAGGTTTGCTTCCACCCTTTTTGCTCAACATCAGTTTTGTAGCTTGTAAGTAAGCAACAAATTGCCAAATAATCAAAAGGACAACATTGACAAAATTATGAAAACTAATTAAGCTCAGTAATGTCCTTTTTTCGAGTGAATTGTCAATAAAACAGGGAATAACATACTTCCTAAATCTTTCATGGAATCCAGCAGTTTGCTTGGTAAGAGGGTGAGTTGTTCTCTTCTTAGGTCTTCCTTATTCGCCGTCATCTCCTCTTCTTCTTTAGCTTCTTGAACAGAGATTTCCATATCTTCTTCTAACTTGGTGTCCATTGTCATCTTTTCTTCGTCCTCTCATTCCTTAAAAGATTCAAGCACATCAAATTTTCTGAATGAGTCGCCCTCCTCTTGATTCTTTAATACGTCATTCATGTTGAATGTCACTTGGTCATCACTAATCCGAATGATGAGGTTCTCTTCATGGACATCTACTCCAGTTTTTTCGATGTTTAAGCATAGTATACCAAGATCTAGGGAATAATAGGGAGACTTGTCATTCTTTTCTTCATCCTCTTTCCTCGTCTCTTAGCCTTTTACAAGATAGGGTTTAGTATGGTCTTCCACTGGTTCTTCTTGTTCTTCCCTATTTCTAAGTGTGATAGCCTTATATTGCTCTCGTTGATATAATTCCATATTGCTTAGAGCTTCTTCCACATTTCTCTTACAAAATTCACGGGAAAGCTATCTTACTTTAATCTCCAGGTTATGAATAGAAGTGGCATGATTTTTCGTTACTTGATCAAATTGTTCTTCCAGTCTCTTTTGGTTCTCTTCCATGTCTATTAGCTTATCCATCATTTTGTCCAATTTGGAATCCTATGAACTGGACTAATCTTTCTAAAATTCAAATAGGTCTTGATGTCCCATCTGAGTACTTGCATTGTTGGACCAATAGAAATCTGGGTGGTTCTGCCACCCCGAAGTGTATGGGTTCATATAAGGATGATGATTTCCCCAACTAAATTGAGGCCCATTAAAATCTACAAGAGTCTTTTGCTCCTTATAATATACATCCTCTATGATCGTTCTTTTTATCTCTTCTTAGCATTCAACTCTTCAGATTCCCCGTTGTTGTCTGGTGATATCCAAGTTGATGTGTCGTTTACTTTATGTCTAATTTTTTTAAAGAAGGTGAAAAAATCCTAGACTACAAGAATTAAACTAATCTACGCCTCCCTAACAACGACACCATAAACTTGATCGTGTGGTTTGAGCTTTAAAATTTATAAGCCCTCAAATACTGCAAGTGTGTGGGTCGTAACTGTAGTATAAGAGGTATCAATCCCACGAGGAGGGTACTAGCCTAATACTAAGTCGTCTAAGGCTCAAAGAAAGGAATAAAAAGAAATAAAAATTGTACAACTGAAAATAAAAAGTAAATACGAGAATTTGATTCAAGAATCGTAAAGCAAAAATTTCAATAAAACATAATTAAGCTGAGCAGTTACACAGATAATAATGGAAATCAGTCAAGAGATTTAATCAAGTTATAAGAGAGGAGATTTTACTTATCGTTAATGTTAATCTAGTCATTTATGTGTTTATGGGGTATCAGTTCTAGACAATTGTAGGGTTGATTACTCTCTCTCGAGTTATAACCATTAAACCCAAATTGTAAACCCTAATTGAATTATGGAACTTGCAATCTCTTAATTCACAAATTACCCATAATTCTAATTATTCTAAAGCTTTCTGATAAACAATCGGGTCTCGCACGAGATCTCTCTCCTTAGTTATTTAGATCGCCTAACTCTCATTAATCTGATCTAATCATTTTTATCCAGCTCACCCTCTTAGTTTGTTACCAAAACATACAAATACAATAATCAATCACAACACCCAAACTAATAAACACAAAATAACTAAATCAACATTAACTCAAAGTAAAATCCTGAAGGAGAGTTTAGAACATTATCAATAACTCGAAATCCATTTCCATACGATCCATCTCAACTTTATACATTTAAATGAAAAAGGAATTAAAGAGAAAATGAAACTTAGATTGGAAAAGTCAAGAAGGCAGCAGCATCGGGATACCACCTGATTCAGGGAGCAGTGGCGTTGGGATCCACTTCTTCTTCCTCTCTCTCTCTCTCTTCTTTTTCTCCCTCTTTAGGGTTTCCAAGAGTGGCTAAATGTAAAGCTCTCTTTCTGCCACTTTTCTTGTTCTTTAAATATCCTTTTGTGCTTTAGGTAACCCTAGGATTTTTCCGAGGTCCAAAAGGTCCAAAAATCTCTTGAAATTTGATGTTCTTAAGTGTCTATGTGTTTGCCCAACGCAGGCCAGGATTGTGACCTACGCCTTCTGTCACGATGGGCCACGATCGTGGGATGTTATTTCAACCTAAATATCTTTTGAAACTCCTTCGTTCTTTGATATTGGCCCTGAAACACTAGCAAACGCATCAAGGTACCTCAAAAACATAATATTTAAGCTCAAAAGCTTGTACTAACCTATAAAACACTTAAAACACTAATAATTAACAAACTAACACAATTCTAACCTAAACACATACTAAATGATCAGATTAATGGATAAACACATATCAGACTATGCCCTAAAACACGATGCAATTTGCACTTATCATGAGGCATTCAAGAATAAATTAGTTGGTCGAAGATCACATGGGAAGGCTGAGTCTTACTTAAATAGGCCTAAGTGAGATTGTCGTATAAAGGAGTAGACACAACTTGTGCTATAAGTTTAATATCTAGGAAAACCTTTGTAACAACTAGTATTAGAACAACTTTTTGATATGGCAGAAGACAATAATCTAATGGAACGTGTCAATAGAGTGGAGGCACTCATAGGGCCAATTCTTAAAGGAAAGAAGAGTTCACTTTCTACTCATCTCAACAATATAAGAAAACAAGCATTCTGCAATGTTTTTAAAACGTCACAGAATGTCCAAAAAATGTTGCAGAATAAAAAAATGTCGCAGAATGTGGTGTAGATAAAAGCTTTCTGCGACGTTTTATGTAAAACGTCACAAAAAATACTGACATTCCGCGACGTTTATAAAAACGTCACTAAAAATTTGCATATTCAGCGAAGTTTTTAAAAAACGTCGCGGATTGTCTAACATTTCGAGACGTTTAAACGTCGCGGAATGTCTTTCGCAACGTTTCTAAAAAAGATCGTGGAATGTCTTCCGCGACGTTTTTATTGTTATTATTTATTATTTTTCTATTTTTTGAAAATCATATTAATTTAATAATATTTAATTTTAATAATTATTTTTAAAATACAATTTTTTAATCCTATTTTCTTAATAACTATTTAATATTATTTATGAATTTTATTTATTTAATAATTCTTTTAAAAAAATTAATTTTAATAATTATTCATGTATCACAAGAATTTCATACCTGTAAACGATGTACCATTTAATTACAATTCGCAAATATATCATAATACACTTATAAAGTGTGATGACAATTAGCTAGTAAAATAAAATAATTATGGAAAATCAACATTTTTTAGAAGCATTAAACATATTTTGAATATTTCATAGGATCAATAGATATGATAAGAGAACAACTACATGGTAGGTATTCTTTTGGAAATTACATATTATCATATTTCTTTTTGTATCATTTTACAAGAAAATGAAATTATCATATTTCTTTTTGAACATCAAGAACATTCCCAGGCCTACCCATTTGGTCTTTTCTTTCTGCTTGACGATGAGCATCCTGCCCGGCTGCCGCTTGATATCGTGCTTGTTGGTATTTATTCCTTTCGTTCCTATGCCAATTCCATGAGCAGTATCAAGAATATGATTCCAGAATGATTACCAAACCCATATGGGCTACATGATCCTCTTGTTGTCGTTACTTGAAACTTCCATCTCATACTGTGCTCATCACTTCTTTTCCTCTGTACAACCTCCCAAGCATTGCGGCAAGAGTCTCATAAATCTTTATCTTGCCACCCAAATATGAGATGATGGTTTGCATCCACAAAATACGACATGTGAAAGGGTGAAAACAAAATGCTTTCAATCAGACATCGAACATCTTAATGGAAATAAAAACACATGCCTGTACACGTTATTCTTCCTAGAAAACCAGTTAATAAAAACATAATTAAATAGTATTTAATCTTAGTAATACACATAATTTCCATGTGACGGAGAAGAGAAAAAAATTTCTTGCAACAAAGCTCACCCATTGAAGGGATGTGATACAAGTTAGGCTCAGCAATCCCCTAATTTACTCATCATATTAAAGTTTCCAGAAACGGAACCCACATTCATAACAATTAGTTCCATCATACATTGTTGTGCTACAAGATGCAACGTTACAACCTAGAAAGACGAAATTCACCAAGTTTCATCAAGGCAACCCTATGGTGCTTATTTTAATTTGATTTATTATGTTCATCTATCATCTTAATAAAATAAGGATGATAAATAGATTTTGGTGCATTTTCCTCAATACATAAGGACATTGTAGTGTCTAGAGCACATAAAGCTAATACGCATTTGTCAATAACCTCCTTACAAGCTCAACAGATACAATAGAAGGATACAATTACATGGTAGGTATTCTAAATGTATGTATATAATTTAGAAGTGGTGGTAAAGTTCCAAACCAAACCCTATATAACCAAAATTACATTGCATTCCTAACCATGTCAACTAAGTACACACAAAATTTAGATGTAAATACATAATCAATTTCCTGAACCTTCACTGAGCAAAGTATGTGATTCGTTTAAGGCACACAATAGACAACTAACTTTTCTATAGTCAAGCTTCCAATAAAGACAAAAATGATAAAGTAGGAGACAACTATTTTTCAATTCTAGAGTTCCAACTGACATATCCACCTCAATAATGCCATACATCTTCTAAGTTTCTCAATTCTCTATTTGATCCAGACAAAGCTATTATCCTACCAAATCCTCTAACACAGTAATATAAAACAGAACAGTCATCCAGACAATGGACCAGATGCTAGAAAACATTAATTGGCATGTAACTACCAACAACTATTGTATAGAATGTTTCAATCAACAAGATATAGTTAAGTTAATCTGTTATCAGACAAAGCTACCACGTACTTTGGCATGAATAAAAGTCAAAGTGAGGTGTGTAGACAAAACATCTTGATCATTATAACACAAAATACAGCAGGGACTGCAGAATGAAAAATACCTATATACAACCTGTGTTCTCTCCAAATCACCAGCATCAAGTTCTTCATACAATGCATAATTGATCCTATTCACACACAAAGAACAAATAATTATCAAGACACAACTAAGCATGAAATACTGTAAACTTATCCACTTAGATCCACCAAGGACTCAAAACTTACCACAAGTAAATATATCTCTGCCAATATCTCTTCTCGTTAGCAGGTGGCACATTTGAAATTGCACGCTCATAAACCTCCCTAATCCTTTCCTTGTTCCCAACACTGAATATAATTGAATACTGCAGAGAAAAGTTTTTGAACGCAATAAGCAGAAGGAAGAACATGAAATTGCAGCCATAAACAATAAAAACTCAAAGCATATTGAATTGAATAGAATATCACTAGAAAGTAAGCAATCAAAGAACAAAACGATCCTAAAACTTCTTTTTCTAGAGTCTAAATTGATCTACACCAACCGAACAAAATAAACAGCAATAAGAAGAAAGAAATCTAAACCAAAAATAGATCTTAGCAAACTTGAGATTGAAAAAAAAAGACAGAACAAAAATAAAAGCCCAAAACATGTAACCAATATTTCTACACTAGCTCTACACCAGAAACTAAATGGACGGGAATATGACAAAAAAACCAAAGAGCTAACAAGATCTTGTCGAATGGTTTTACCGAAGCTAGAGTACGACGGCATGTGCGAAGATGTTTCCTTTCACAGTAGGGCACGCTGAGCACGTGAAAAGATCCTTTACGCTAGCGACAATGCCTTTAAGGCTTTCAACCCCCTTGAAGAGCTAGTCTACAGATTTGGGGAATGCTTGGACGTCTCAGTGGCTAAGATGAAGAATGTGGCATCTATTTCACCTTCACTAGGGGTTTTTGTTTATGGGCAAAGAAAATACGTCCGAAATTGCTCAAATCCAACAGAAATTGCTCAAAATCTGACGAAAATGGGTGAAAAGTCACCACCGAGCATTGAAAGCACAATGGAGAGGTGGTGAGTTATGAGCGGGAGGCTAGGGCTAAGATGATAGATAATAATAAAAGAACATAATAAACTGATTCATGGACAACATAAAGCAAAGAAAGAAGAAACCAGAGAAAAAAGCACGAGAGTGAAATTTTAAATATTAAGTAAACAAATCAACCACGACGTTTTATTTTACAAATCGTCATGGTTTCTATTTTGTGACGTTTTAATAAAAAAATGTCGCAAAAAATGTTATAAATTTGTGACATTTTATAAAAACGTCTCGGAAAATTTGAACTTTTCGTGACGTTTGTTAAACATCACAAAAGTCTTTACAATTTGTGACGTTTTATCAATAAAACGTTGAGGATTGTATTAATTTTTTGTAGTGCAATTTTATGTTATGTTCGGCATAATAAGCCTTGTGAAGGAGAGTTTGAAAAAAAAAGTAAGGATAAACCCAATGGAGAGGGAATATGGTACATTGGAGCTGTGTCAATAACTAAGGAGTCTTTGAAGGAACCATATTTGAAGGAGTGTCGACGTAATATTTCAATAAGGGCATAAAATTCTTTTGGTGGGAGTGGTTTATTAGTCTTTTAAGTTCTAATTGTGGAATTATGTGAGCATTAGGGAGTATTGACCAATGTTTGACACTCGGGGTAATGGAACTAAGCAAATATTTATGAGTAGATAAGGAAAATTAGTATTGTTGATGAGTTGGCATGCATTGGTAAACTTTGATAGAAATCTTTGACGAGATGTAAGGTTTAGATATAAGACCAACACATAACTTAAAATGGACCTTTAGTTGAAAGTTAGTTGGATCACATGCATAACAGGGACATGTGAGAGCTCTAAGAACTTAATGTGTACTTAAATAAATGGACCATGACTAATGGGCTTGACATAGGTAAGCATTGGAGCAGGCTAGTATGCTATAAAGGGCTTTAGGTTTGGATGACTTATCATCAAAAGATAGAGAGCAAGGGAAGATCTCAGATAAAGTGGTAGATAAGATCATAGTAGATATACATTAGCTCTAAAGATAAAAACCATATGAGAGGATCATTTGAAGATAGTAGAGTTCTTTATTATGGATGTATCTTTCCTAATTAAATGTAATCTCTTATCTTGTTAGTTATGATATCAGATAGAGTCCTATTTAGATGATTATGTCATTTAATTGGTCAGTGTGATGTAATCTAATAAGGATTGCGATGATCTAGTTAGTTCAGTTAAATTAGGATTCTGAATTATAAAGCCAAATGTGCCTATAAATAGCTTATTTGAGCCTTTATCTAAAAGAGAATAGAGATAGGTGGTAAAGGAACACATTGAGAGAGCATTCATTGGTATATATTTAGGGAATCAATAAAGGTTAGTTTTTACCATAGCTCTTTTGTGTTTATTGTTGTCCATGCTTTTTTAATTCTTTTTCAGTATTCTTACTCAAGTGTGAGTTAAATACTACAAGGGTCATGAGGCATTTAAGAATAATTTAGTTGGTTCACAATCATATGGGAAGGCAAAGTCTTGCTTAAATAGATCCAAGTGAGATTGACATGTAAAGGAGTAGGTTCAACTTCTAGTATAAGTTTGATTTCTTGAAAAACCTTTATAACAATTGGTATCAGAGCTATATTTCGATATAGTGGGTGGCAACAATCAGACATATTGTGTTAACATAGAAGAGGAACTCATAGGGCCAATTCCTCAGGGGGGACGAAGAGGTCACTTCCTCCTCATCTCAGTTTTATGTTTTGCTCATAATAATGAGCCTTATAAAAGAGCGTTCGAACAAAAGATAACCTAACAAAGAGGGAATATGGCTAAGGAATCTTTAAGGGAACCATATTTAGAGGAGTGTCTATACATTATTTCAACAAGGTTGTCAAATTATTTTGATAGGGGTGGTTTGTTAGACCTTTAAGTCCTAATTGCATAATTATGCGAGCATTGAGAAGCCTTAACCAATGTTTGACACTCGGGGTGATGGAACTAGGAAAATACTTGTGGGTAGATAAGGAAAATGAGCACTATTGATGAATTGGCATACATTGGTGTACATTAGCAGAAATCTGCAACGAGATGTAAGATTCAAGTGTGAGACTAAAAGATAGCTTAAGATGGACCTTGAGTTGAAAGTATGTTGGATCATATAGATGAAGGAGACCTGTAAGAGCTCTAAGAACTTATCGTGTGCTCAAATAGAAAAACAATGACTAATAGACTCTACATGGGTAAGCATTGGACCAGACCAGTATGTTATAAAAGGCTTTGAGCTTGGATGACTCATCATTAATAAATAAAGATCAAGGGAAGATCTTGAATGGTGTGGCAGATAAGATTACAATAAATATACATTAGCTTTAAAAGATAAAAACTATACGTGAGGGTCATTTGAAGATAGTGGAGTTCTTCATGGATATGGATTTATCTTTCCTAATTAAATATATTCTTTTATCTTGGTAGTTATGATGTAAATAAATTGTAACATCCCACCCCCGACGGGACGGGTAAAATATTAAATTGGCTAAGGGTGAGAGTGATTGAGACTAATTGGAAATTTTCCTGCATACTGTATTGGTGAATAATGAATTTTTGCACATGAAAAATAACTGTACATGCATTCATGATTATTTCCCGGTATTGGGCCTAAATGAAATTTTATTGTGAATAACGTGGTAATTGTGTTTGAAAAATTCATTTGAGTGATCCATTATGTGTTTTACATTTTAAGAGATTTTTAGGAATTTTTCTGGATTTTTTCGGAGAAAAATTCCCGGATCATAAAAATCGCCAAGTGGCGAACCGGTTGATTTTCGGTAGTGAAAAGTACTGTCATTTGGTATTGGATTATTGGCTATTTTATGTTAGGGTCGAAAATTTGGACCCTTAATAATGGATTGAAAATTGGTTGGTATTTGGATTATTTTTAGCAAAGCTTTGAATGGTATTTTGTCTTTTTCTTTTTGTCTTTTCTTACCGTTTGACATTTGTCCTCCAACATTTAATGCCTTGATTTTGTTCCTATCCCATGTGCTTACGGTAACTTCAAGTGAAAGAAAGAAAAATCAATTGTTCTTGGTTAATCCTTGAAGCATCCGAAACTTCTTCTTTTCTTTCTTCATTGGTTTTCTTGAAATGTTTAACTAAACTCCTACTCCTTCTCCTTCCTTAAGTAGTTCTTTGTCTACCATACTAGCTCAAACCTTTGCCTCCCTTTGGTGAGTGTCGTGTGTGAGAGTGGAGTGAATGGAAATTCCTGAGTTGGAGTATTAAGTGAAGTATTAAGTGAAAGATTGAAGAGGAGGAAGTTTTATGTAGGTAAGGTTTATTTTAAGCTTTAATTATGTATTTAATGAATCAATTGGTTGTTAGATGCATTCAATGGGAGTTATTGTTCATTAATGATGACTTATGATGCATTAATTCCATGAAACATATGGTTTCCTTGGTTGGGTATTAATGTATGTTGTGTTAGGATAAGTGAATGATTATGGTTTAACTTGGTTTTAGCCTAGTTTGGATTGATTTTTGAATGTTGATTAAGGAAAACAATTGGATAAGTGCTTCGAAATTGTGGTTGTTATTCCTAGTGAAAGTATTGATGATGTAGGGACTGATTTCGTGTCCAATTGGTATGCTTATGGTAGGAGAATTGGATTTGGCATGATAGGAAGTGAATCGAGTAGTAAAGCTGAAAAATTGATTTTGTACCTATGACACTGTTTTGATCATAACTAATTGTGTAGGTACGAAAATGAGGTGTGGTTTAGACCAAATTAAACTTGAGTTTGTTGGATAAGTTTTTGTATGAAATAGGTGTTGTCTAACTATAGCTCTAAGAGGTTGAATTTTGGCTTGGAAAATCAGGGACATGGGCTGTGTGAACAGTACCCAGATTGATGACCTAATTGTTTTGATGATTTTTCTAGATTAATGTAGAAGGAATTAGTGAGCATGGTCTTCATGAAAGTTGAAGCCTATCTTGCTAGCTTTCCATTGCCACTGATTTTGTAATTTTTCGATGTGTATATTGGGAGATATGACCTGTTGAATGTTGACTGGCTATGTGCATTTTGGTGAAACCTAACCATCAGTGTAGGTTTTGTGAGCATTGTGATTAGAAGCAAATTTAGAGATTTTGTGATTTGAATTGGCTCAAATGATCTTCTAGAAAGTTGTAGAGGAAGCAATTATCTTGAAAATGAGATATAGTATGTGAATTTTGGATAACAGAATTGGGACTTATG
>JANKOE010000005.1:54198491-54208511 GCA_026284465.1 Erythroxylum citrifolium | reverse complement strand
TAATATCAAAGACAAAATTAATTATGTTTGTGAATTATAATAAAATGATATAAATTTTATCAACAAATAATCATGTTTTAATAATAATCCTGTAAAGCCAACTGTCGAGATCCAACTAGATAATAAATATTTATACATGGCTTTGATGTGATGTTTCTTTGTCCAGGCCGCCTGCCAAGCAGCTTGGCTTTATTATTATTCATCTCCTTTGTCTGAAACCAAGCACGTGCTTTTAAAATTTAAAGCAAAAACGACGTCGTTTAAAAGTTGGACAGAGTTGGACAGGGAAAAGTTGGACAGGTGATTTGTTGCCGTGAAACACATTACGACTCGAATTAGACTCCAGTTAGCCCCAAAAATCCCGTGTCTCCCACAGTCCAGAATTAAGAACCGGGACAAACAACCCGTGGCAGGACTCAAAAATAGGATATGAGAAAAGCACTAAAATGTTTTGGCCTAAATAAAAAGTCAAAGTCTGACAATAATCCGCTCACTCCATATTTCAAGCTCAGTACATCTTTGTCTCCGAAGAATGATGCAGAACAGAAATAGTGTCAAAAAGTACCATATACAAATGTTATTGGTAGCTTAGTGTATGTTATGGTATGTACAAGACCTGACATTTTACAGGCAATTGGAGTTGTAAGCAAGTATATGGATGATCCTGGAAAGGAACATTAGCAAGCTGTAAAATGAATTCTACGGTACATTTTGAACACCTTAAATGCTAGTTTGGTATTTTAGTAGGATAAGCAAGACAGTTAATGTGTAGTCGGATATTGTGATTCCGACTATGCCGGTGATTTGGAGAGACGTCAATCAACTACTGCTATGTGTTTATTCTTACAAAGGCACCAGTCAGTTAGAGGTCTACCTTACAGTCAACAGTTGCTTTGTAAACTACGGAAGTAGAGTATATGACAACTACAGAGGTTATGAAGGAGGCAATTTGGCTTCATGCATTGCTTGGTGAATTAGGGGTTCGCCATATGCAAATCAAAGTACACTGTGATAGTCAGAGTGTTATCCTTTTAACAACGAACCAAGTTTACCATGCAAGGACAAAGTATATCGATGTTTATTATCACTTTGTACGAGAGGTTCTGGAAGAAAGAAGAGTAACAATCCAAAAGATTAAGACAACTGAGATTTCTGTTGATATGTTGACAAAGGTGGTGATTGCGATCAAGTTCCAACATTGTTTGGACCTGAACAATATTGCTAAAAATTAAATATGGGTGCTTCGAAGCGCATTTGAAAACACTACTAAAGATGAGTTTTGTGAGAGATTTGAAAAAGTGAAATTCACCAAGGTGAAAATTTATTGAGTAGTCAAAAATTGTGGCTCATCTCATAATCCCACATCAAAAATTTGTGGGAATGGTGGAGGTTCCTAAAGCCATAGCAGGAACCTCCCCTCCTCAGTTAAAAACATCCCAAAATTGTCTTTCCTTAAGACAAAAATTTCTTCTCTTCTTTTATAATATTTCACTTATATTATTTTTTGAAGATAGTGAAATATTAATTTGGTAGTGTTCCAGGAAGTAGGCATAATTGGCCGAATCACGTTAAATTTTGGTATTCTTTATTTGTCTATTTAATAGCTATTGTTGGGTATAGTTGTAGTGAATTATTATGGTATTAAATTACATGTCTATGAAAATTCTGTCTAAGAGATTGGGTTTTAAGTGAGATCGTTTGCGACCCCTCCAGTCTTCCTAGAAATTTATCTGGTATGACTTTTTAGTACAATCATTCACACTCTATTAACCTAGGCAATAGTGCTCAAGGTGAATTTGTTATAGTTGTAGAACTCAGGTTAATTTCCACCAACAATAACAAATTAACCTTGAGCACTATTGCTTAGGTGAATAGAGTGTAAACGATTATACTTGAAAAAACTAAAAGGGGTAGTAGTTTAGCAATCTTTCCACTTTTTTCGTGGACATGTTATGGTCCCTTGAGATGGATCTCGTTATGGATTTGTGAGCTGGATTTTTTGGTTGAGAGGGTGAAGCTGGGTTAGGGAAATGAGGGTTTTTCTTTCTTCGACCTATGGTGAATGCCCATTCAGATTCATTAGAGAGAACCTGGACCTCTTGAGTTAAAGTACTAAAAAACTTTTGGAAATTTTTCGTTGCTGTTTTTATTGATTACTGCTCTTAAAATAGCAGAAGAGGTGTAACAAACCTCCTATAAATAAGGAAAAAAATGGACATCATGGAGGATAACCCTCCTACAACAAGGGAATGAAAAAGATACTGAAATCATAACTGAAAAATAAAATAAGCAGAACTGAAATCCACTAATTGCGAATCCATTAAATCAATTCTGCATCCACTAAGAAACTGCTTCCATCGTGACTGTCTTATGGGTGCTTCTTCTTTCTTCCATGACTAAACCTTTGGTACTGCTGCAAGGGCTTGTTTACATTACTCACGCTCTTAAAAATGCACTTGTCCGCAAGTGTAAATTTTGGATATTGAAGTCGGAATTGTGCCAGAGTTTCCCAAGAAGCGTCATCTGGTGATGTGTGTTGCCAATGAACCAGAAGTTCTTGTTGACCTACATGAGTACGGGTATTTAGAATAGCTAGTGGCTGTCGGACCAAGGAATCAATTGGGGTGGGCGGCAAGTGAGCGCTAGCAAAATCATATCCCTCATGATATGGTTTAAGAAATGAGACATGAAAAACTAGATGGAGTTTGGAAGATGAGGGTAAATCCAATTCATATGCTAAAGCACCGATACGTCGTAGGACTGTAAAAGGTCCATAAAATCTAACCGATAATTTCTGATGGCAACAACGTACAAGGGAAGCTTGTCAATATGGTTGAAGACGAAGTAAAACCTTGTCACCAACCTGGAATTCAAGAGCTCGATGATGCTGATCATGTGAAGTCTTCATTTTCTGTTGGGCTCAAATTAAATTGTTCCGTATGGAACTTAGAACCGCATCACAAGTTTGAAGAGCTTGGTCCATTACATCAATTACTTAACTCCCAGGAGTGTAACATAGCAAACGAGGTAGAAGTCGGCCATAAATCACCTCGAATGGTGTAGCATGTAAGGCAGAGTAGTAGCTGGTGTTGTAGCAGTATTCAGCCCATGATAACCAATCCAGCCATTTTGTTGGATGCTCACTAGTGAAACAGTGAAGATACATGCCCATAATCCGGTTGACAACCTCAGTTTGGCCATCGGATTGAGGGTGATAAGCTGAAGTAAAAGATAACTTTGTTCCACTCAGCCGAAAAAGTTCAGTCAAAAATGAGCTAGTGAAAGTGACATCACGGTCACTAACAATTGTTTCCGGCAACCTATGTAACTTGAAGATATTGTCAAAGAATAAACGAGCAACACTTACAGCGGTATATGGATGCGATAAAGGCAAAAAGTGAGCAAATTTTGAGAATCAATCCACCACCATAAGTATAACATTTTTGCCTCTTGAAGTCGGAAGCCCCTCAATAAAATCTAAGGAGATGTCCGCCCAAATTTGAGTAGGAACAGGGAGGGGCTAAAGGTGACCCACAGGTTGTAATGTTTCAGTTTTGTGCCGTTGACAAATATCACAAGTTCTCACAAAATTACGGACTTGAGATTTCATGCCCGACCAAAAGAAATCTCTAGTGATACGAAATAAGGTTTTTTGGTACCCTTCATGACCTTGACTATGTAGTGCTGTCATGATTTTCTGAATCGAAGGAGAATCCTTTGGAAAAAATGCTCTGGCTTTGGCCCTGCTTAAACTCCCAAGTTGGAGCTGCTGTGCCACTTTGAATTTCTGAGATTAGCTGCTGAATTGTGGCTAAATTTTGCTGTTCACGCCAAATCTCATCAAAAATACTTAAGTGAGGTATGGAGATGGCCATTAAGACCGAGCTATCAGCATCTCTTCTTGAAAGAGCATCAGCCACAGTGTTGAGGCGACCTGCTTTGTATTCTACAACAAAAGAATAACCCAGTAATTTACTTGACCAATGTTGTTGAGAAGGAGATAATACCTTTTGCTCCAAGAGGAATTTGAGACTGTAATGGTCAGTGCGCACTATCAATTTATGACTCCATAAGTATGATCGCCAATGTTTGATAGCTTTGACCAACCCAATTAATTCCTTTTCATAAGCTGGTAGTTTATGATGTTGTATCGCCATCATTCGACTGAAATAAGCCACAGGTTTATTCAGCTGCAATAGAACAACCCTAATTCCAGAATCACTAGTGTCACATTCCACAATAAAATTTTGTTCAAAATCAGGAAGAGCCAACACTAGTGTGGAAGTCATTGCTTCCTTGAGTTGGTGGAAGGCTTGCACTGCCGAATCTGTCCATTGTAATGCATTCTTGCGCAGCATCGCAGTGAGAGGAGTTGCAACAATGCCATAATGTTGAACAAACTTATGGTAATAGCCGGTTAGACCTAAGAATCCCCGCAACCCGCGTATTGTGGTCGGACAAGGCCAATCTCGAACAACAGAAATTTTTGATTCATCTGCTTGTACCCCTTCTTGAGTGATTATGTGTCCTAGATAAGCAATTTGAGATTGCGCAAAACAACATTTTGACTTCTTGAGAAAAAAGGCTTGTTAGAAGCAAGGATTTGAAAGACTAGCCGCAAATGAAGCATATGTTCAACCCAAGTTCTGCTATAGACAAGAATGTTGTCAAAAAATACTAAAACAAATTTCCGTAAGTCTTCCCGGAATACCTCATTCATCAACGACTGAAAGGCTGAAGGAGCATTGGAAAGACTGAAAGGCATCACTAGAAATTCTAATGTCCATGGTGAGTGCGGAAAGCCGTCTTTTCGATGTCAGAGAAGAACATGTGGACTTGGTGATAGCCTGAACGCAAATCCAATTTGGTGAAATACTTAGCTCCTCCTAATTCTTCCAATAATTCATCAATAACCGGAATTGGGAATTTGTCTTTGATTGTTTTGGCGTTCAATTCTTTGTAATCCACACATAGACGCCAAGTTCCATCATATTTTGGCACTAAAATCACTGGAGAAGAGAAAGGGGAGTGGCTTGGTCGAATAACTCCCTGTTGCAACATAACTGTACATTGTCATTCAATTTCATCTTTTTTAGAGTGAGGATATCGATAGGGATGAACGACTACTGGAGCTGTTCTAGGTTCAAAGGAAATTCTATGATCATAAGGACATTGGGTTGGTAAATCTGTGGTTTCAAAAAATAAGATGGAAAAATCGGTCAACAGGTGTTGTAATTGAGGTTCACGATCAGATGAGGTTTGAATTTGGTGGAATTCTGTGTGGGAGAAAAAAGTAAGATTTTGAAGCCCATATAACTCAAATTGTTGCCCATTTAGAGTGAAAGACATCTGCATGTTTGAAAAATCCCAAAGGATTGGGCCCAAAGTTCGCAGCCAATTAACACCGAGTACCACATCAATTCCGCTTAATGGAAACACAAATAGATCAGTCGTAATGGAATTGGCCCTCAATGTTAATGAGACTTGCCAACAAATACCTGGGCTACTCACTTGCTCTCCATTGGCCACTTTAACTCGTAACCCTTTTTTTGTATCCACAATCGCCTTAACCTATGTAACAAGTTTTGCAGCAACAAAACTATGAGTACTCCCAGAATCAATTAAAATAAGGACTGTTTTATCGTTCCAATCTCCTTTGAAACGCATGGTCTGCGGATTGCTAGCGCCAGTAATGGCATTTAATGAAATCTCAAGAAATTGGTAGAGGGATTGCTGCTCATTAGGATTAGGCTGAGGACCTTCTTCTTCTGTTAACTCAACCCAAAATAGTTTCTTACATTGGTGTCCCAAAGTGAATTGCTCATCACAATTAAAACAAAGGCCCTTACGATGCCTATCCTCCATCTCCTCACGATTCAGCAGTTTGATCATTCTGGAGTTGTCATGTGAAAGAGGTCGAGTGAAGGGTTGTCCCAGAGAACGCTGAACCCCGCTCTTCTTCTTGTACAGTCTGGACATACTCATAGCAGTCACCAAATCTCTTGGGTGGTGCAATTCAACCTCCACTGAAATATAATCCTGCAATCCACTAAGATAGAGTTGTACCTTTTGATTTTGAGATAAAGAGCCTGCATGAGAAACCAGTATCTCAAATTGTGTTTGGTAAGCTGCCACAGTGCCTGTCTGTTTTAATTTTGCAAGCTCTCCCAATTTGTTACTTCGAATGGGTGGACTGAATTAAAGGTAGCATTGGTGTTTGAACTCTTCCCAAATGGGATCAAGGGTATCTTTCATAACTTGCAAAAACCATAGTTAAGCGTTTCCTTCTAAGTGGTAAGATGCCAAACCGACTTTCTCCTCTTCAGCAGTTTGTTGATGGCGAAAAAAGTGTTCACAACGGCTCAACCATCCCAACGGATCATCTAGACCATTGAACTTTGGGAAATCAAGCTTGGTAAATTTTGGAACAATAGTACTGCTACTAACAACGTCAGCACCTGATCCGACAACTTCCTTGGTTCTCCTAGCACGAGAATTATTGCTCCCTTCTTGAGTAGAATTGGCATAATCATGACTGAGAGCTTCCAATTTAGTGTTCATCTCTTCACGATAAGCCTTGTTTGCAGCCTGCTCTTCAAGGAAAAAGGCAAGTAGTCGATCTAGCTGTTGCTGAACTGAATCTCCCATAACGTTTGGCTCTGATACCAATATGTTATGGTCCCTTGAGATGCATCTCGTTATGGGTCTGTGAGCTAGAGTTTTTGGTTGAAAAGGTGAAGTTTGGTTAAGGAAAAGAGGGTTTTTCTTTCTTCGACCTATGGTGAATGCCCATTCAGATTCATTAGAGAGAACCTGGACCTCTTGAGTTAAAGTACTCAAAAACTTTTGGAAATTTTTCGTTGCCGTTCTTATTGATTACTGCTCTTAAAATAGCAGAAGAGGTGTAACAAACCTCCTATAAACAAGGAAAAAATGGACATTATGGAGGATAACCCTCCTACAACAAGGGAATGAAAAAGATACTGAAATCATAACTGAAAAATAAAATAAGCAAAACTGAAATCCACTAATTGCGAATCCATTAAATCACTTCTGCATCCACTAAGAAACTGCTGCCATCGTGATTGTCTTGTGGGAGCTTCTTCTTTCTTCCATGACTAAACCTTTGGTACTACTGCAAGGGATTGTTAACAGGACGTCTATAGGACAAACGAAAAAAATAAAAGCAATTAAAAATAAAATTGTTAAGATATATTGTATATATCTTTTTATTTAGTTTTGACATCTTGTTTTTAATTAGACATATAAGATATTAATTAGAGTGGGATTAAAAAAGATGTGGTTGTTACACTTGTAGTTGTGAAAGAATCCTACACTATATTGAAGTCTATTACCACCAAACACAATATCATCAGCGTAGATCTGCGCAATCACAAAATTAGATTTGAACTTTTTAATAAACAAAGTTTTGTCAACACTACCTTGTTTATATCCTTGCCTGATAAGATATTATGTGAGCTTTTCGTACCAAGCACTTGGTACTTATTTGAGACTATAAAGAGCTTTCTTTAGCTTATAAACATGATATGGATGGGCTAAATCAATAAATCCTTTTGGTTGCTTGACATACACTTCTTCCTGTATAAACCCATTCAGAAAAGCACTATTTACATCCATCTGATAAAGCTTAAACCCCTTCACGCATGCTATGCCCAATAATAGTCTGATAGATTCAAGTCATACCACCAGTGCAAAAGTTTCATTAAGTCTATTCCTTCAACCTGAGAATATCCCTGAATTACTAACCTTGCTTTATTTCTGGTTATATTACGTTTTTCATCTGTTTTATTTCGAAACACCCATTTTGTTCCAATTACATTAGTATCCGATGATCTTGGAATTAATTCCCATACATCATTCCGTACAAATTGAATCAATTCATCTTGCATAGCTGGTGTCCATAACTCATCTTGTAGAGCGTCTTTAACATTCTTTGGCTCGAATGAAGATGTGTAGAACAAGTATCCAGCAAGTTCTTCATAATCAAGTCTTTTTCTTTCTCTTATTTTTCTTCTTTCACTAACATCTCAAATGACGTTCTCTACTGGATGATTTCTTCATATTCGAGATGGAGAATCTCGATTCAAATCAGCTTCTATCGAGTTTTGAACTTTTAAAGGAATAATTTCCACTTCCAATGTTTTGGTTGATTCATCATCTGAAGTAATTAAAAGTTCTTCAATTCGCGCAGTTACTTGCTCAGCAGCAACTAACTGCAAATCTGGGCAATTTTTCAATCTTGTCTCGTTGCTTGTTTGAACTGGTTCAGAGGGTCGGTTATGTTGATTTTCTTCAGCCACTTGACCATTCAACAAAGATACATCATCTATCACAACATTTATGGACTCAAGCACTTTCTTGTTTCTTTAATTATATATTCGGTAAGGTTTACTGTGAGTTGAATAATCAATGAAGATTCTTTCATCACTTTTACTCTCAAATTTTTCGAGCTGTTCTCAATCTCTAAAAATGTAACACTTACTTCCAAAAAAATAAAAGTAACTTATATTTGGTTTCTTTCGCTCCCAGAGTTCATAGGATGTCTTGTTAAAGATGCTTCGAAGATAAATTTTGTTACATATGTAGCATGTTGTATTAAACCCAAATCGCAAAGACAATTTACTTCCATTCAACATAGATCTAGCCATTTCTTGAAGTGTTCTATTTTTCTTTCGGTAACTCCATTTTGTTGTGGAGTTTTGGGTGTAGAAAATTCTTGTATGATGTCATACTCATCACAAAAGTCAGTAAAGCTTGTATTCTCAAATTCCCTTCTGTGATTCGATCAAATTCTCAATATAGTCATATTTTTCAGATTCATGACCCGCACACATAGGCTTCTAAAAGCCTTGAAAACATATGATTTTTCTTTAAAAAATGATACTTAAGTATTCTCGAATAATCATCAACACAAGTTTAAAAAAATCTCATTCCACCAATACTATCATGTTGTGTTGGACCAACCAAATCCATGTGAATTAATTCAAGTATGCGAGATGAGGTAACATGTCTAACCTTTTTATGTGGCACTCTTATCTGTTTACCCATTTGGCACGCAATACAAATTGATTTCCCTTCTTTGCTCATTTTGGCTAGACCCTTCACAACTTCCAATTTCGTCAATTTGCTAATGAGATCAAAATTTACATGCCCAAGCCTTTGATGCCATAAATCAATGTTATTATCATGAGTGGTTGATTTATAAGTGGTCATGACCTGCAACATCTAGCAATTGTTGACTAATCACTTGCCGCTCACAAGACATTCTCCTTGTTCGGTTAGTACCCTGCATTCATCACTTGTAAATTTAACTAACAAATCATCATCACAAAATTGGCTTATACTTACCAAATTTGCTTTTAGTCCATCAAAATGGAGCACATTCTTTAGGGGAGGCAATCCATCTACACATAATGTTCCTCTACCGATCACCGAAGCCTTCTTTCCATCTCCGAAGGTCACATGACCATCCATACAACTATGATAATCAGTTAAGTAATTCTTTTCCCCTGTCATGTGGCGTGAACATCCACTATCAAAGTACCAACCATGTTGCAAAGTTGCCTTCATCAATGTAAGAACCATGAGAGCTTGCAATTTACTTTTTTTTTAACCCCAAGTAGATTTCAGTACTGAGAGCTGGTGTTGAAATTTTTGTGAAAAACGTAGAATTTTTCGGCTTTGGATTCTTTGAAACAACATCTGCAGTAACTGATCACCTCTTGCCCTTATATGCCCAATAACTCCGCAAAAATGACACGTGGGTACAATTCTTGGATTCTTTCTCGATGTTTCTTCTTCTCGAACATATCTGGATATATCATTTTTCTCCTCATTCATTTTAGAGTACTCATCCTTATTAGAAGAAATTAAGAAGAGTTGGGAGGAGGACCAAGCAATCAGGGAAATTATTAAACAGTTGGAATCGGGACACATGAAGGTGGGGGTATATGCAGTGGCGAAGCTAGGAATTTGTTTCAGGGGGGGCAATGTATATAT
>JANKOE010000005.1:54160246-54176612 GCA_026284465.1 Erythroxylum citrifolium | reverse complement strand
ATTACTTCCATACACAAGTTTTAGAAAATCATTGATAAACTTGTAAACATCAGTTCTGTAAGACAAACTAGTTTTTGGAAATTCAAGAAGTTTTCAAAAAAGGGGTTAACGAAAAAGTTATCACGATTCAACCCCCCCTTCTTGTGCATCTATATACATCATTATTGTTTACTATATTAACGTGTGATTCACTTCAAGCATCTGTATTAACGACTGAATGTTTGTTGCTCATTTTGAGCTATTAGAAACTAGTTGTGGACAATTAATATCCATGAACCCATTTATATCAAAGAGCCTTTCTATTATTAAAATGCTTCCATATTCTTTTTGTAATCAAAGTTGAATTCATGGCTTGCAAGGAGATCAACCATAGTCAACCTCCTTATTTAGGAAGGCATAAGAGTTCCCATTTGATCTTAGTCCCCTTTGAATTATTAGACGTTCCTGGGCATAGAAAATTTCTCATAATTGGTGAGAATTGGCATCATTATCCAATAGTTTGTTGATGACTGTTCACTTTTTAAGTAATTTGCTTTTTGTCCTCTTTGTTTTGGTCTCCTAAACAGGCTGTTTTTATATCTAAAAAGGGTTATGGAATGAAGCATAGAGCAACTAAGTGCGTTATGTCCCACGGAAGTTTGAAAGGTTTATTGGCTACAAACTTGGTGTTCAATGGAAGATATTTGAAGCAGAACAACCAAAAGGCATGTTGGAAGTGAAACTCGGTAGGAGCAATGTTGAGTTCAGTTTTTCTAAAAAGATGCATAGAGCTGATATTCAATGTCATTCATATATAACTTGTACCATATTTTTAAAATTATTTTTGGGTAAGATAAGGAGGAAGGCAATCCAAAAGGAGTATCTTCTACTAAACACTCATCATACTTATTGGTAGGACAACTACAACTCTTTTGGTCAGGAGGGACCAAAGAAATTTGTGAGGTTCAGAGAAGCATTTGCATGAATTGATTAAAAGGAAATGAATATCATTTGTAAAGTAGGTCATTACATACAATTGCACCAAATTAGTAAGACTTTCTAGATATACGTAGCTATTAGTACAATTTAGGCAAGTCCAAATTAAGTTTGTCTAGCTAAATAGGTAAAGGTATGTTATACATCTGCTCATAACTGCCATAGCTGGTAAGCTAGCTAAAAGGAGGAGCCTGGGATCATTTTGTAACAAGACCATAGATGTTAAAGTAGCATAGAATGTAGAATAAGAAGAAGAGAAAAGAAAATTCAAAAGATGAATTTATTAAATTTGTAGATTTAATAAGAATCAATATGTGAGTGGGAGTCAAAATTCTAATTTAAGCCCTTTGCCTCTCAAGACTATTGATTTAGGAGCTAGAGTTTTTGTGAATGGGTAATTTATGTAATTTATTATTTTGTGTAAAGAAATTATATTTTATAAATGAAAATAATAAAATTAGAACATAATTATAAAGATAAAATTTTGATTTTTCATTATTTTAGTTTTAAGTAGACATCCTTATTATGCACCTATAAAATTTTAATTTTTAAAAATAGAGCATATTGCCATTCGCAACACTCTTGGTATGTAGTAAATAGGAGGGCGAGCCAAGTTAAAAATGTACATGGTTGCTATGAGATGCTTCTACATTTCTCAAATCTTTAAGTTGTATTTTTCTTATTATTTTCAACCTTTTCTCGATTTCACTTCTTCTAACTTGTTGTTCCTTTTTATAAAATTTTTGGTATTGAGTCTATATTTTTAGCTTGTTTTCTTCTATCTATTGAACCTTACTTCCCTTAGTCCAATTTTTGTTCTTAGTTCCTTTTTCTTGTCTCTTCTTTCATAGTCCCTGGTTGCTTTTCCAAAGCTTGTTTTGCCATTTTTCTCTTCTTCTTCTTCTCCCTTGTCCTTAGGCCTAAGCTCCAAGATTCTTTTACTGATATAAGGTTTTTTAAATGCCTTTTTCCTCTTTCCCTTTTGAGGAATAATTTACTTTTAACTTTTATGTTAGCTAGCAAGATGTCCAATAAGTTATCTCCTGCTAACTAGCCTATCAACCTGGATCACAAAGCTTCCCTTCTCTTGTCCCAAACCTTCCCCTAGTCCCTCTCTCTCTCTTAATAACCTTATCTCTTCAGCTCTTACTCCTTCCCACATTACACTAGTCCCACCTAGCTATCCTAGTCCCACAACTGTTCTCCTTCTTAACTTAATAACTTTGCTCCCTTTGATCCCTTAATATCTAAGCTTTTTGGTGATAAGTGCTAGAGGGCTTGTCTGCTTTAAATAAAATTTATTTTTGCTTACCTAAACTTATATAAGGAAGCAATATTGTGGCTCCTCCGTTGGAAGTTCTTAGAGAAGGAGCTTTTAAGTAAGAATCAACTTAGTTTTTTCTTAGATAAGAGACCACCTTACCCTATAAGGACCAATTGGGCATAATAAAACGAGAGGAAGTAGGTGCTAGAGGAAGTTCTATTTAATAAGGAGAATATTTTTTATTCAAATTGACTTTAAATCTAATGCACAAAGAATTTATAAATTCGGTTTATGGCACTATAATAATAAGCTTATCTTTTTTGAAAAATGGAAACCAAACATTGAACATAAAAATTAGAAATAAAAGCAGGTTCCTTTATTGATTAATATGCATAATGTGCCATTAGAATACTAGACTACTAAGCGTTTGAATCGCTTGGAAAGTTATATTGAGAATTAATTTGTATGGTTGAAGCCATTGCTAAGATAAAACAAGTGAGTTATACAAGGATTTGTGTAATAATTGATACGCATTTGGACTTGCCAAAACTAATCTCATTCAGACTTTAAAACAAATTAGTATGGCTTGTGTCATTCTGCACAATTTCTTGATTGATGCAGATCTAGATGATCCATTTCTTAATGAAGAGTACGATGGAGGGGAAAATGATAACCAAGATGGGTATGAAAATGACGACGAAGATGATGCACACATTGGAGAAATTATAAGAGATAACATGACTGCTCATATTTGGGCTAATTATACTTTAGGATGTTAATGTTTTCACATCCAATTGTGTCTTTGTAATGCTTATTCATTATTCTAGCCTTTTATATTATTTGGAAAATTTGAAGCTTCAATATTGTGTATGCTTTTGATATAAATTTCAGATTTTGTAGTTAAATTTGTAACATAGAAAATGCCACCCCGAAGAGAGTCGTGCTTTTGGAATCAAGCTATGGATGATGCTTTGGTTGAGGCATACTTATACCAACATCGACAAGGCAATCGTGTTGGTGGGACTTTCACTACGCATGCATTTGATACAATTGAAGCTAAACTAAAGGAAAAATCTTCAGATAAAGGAATCAATAAGGAAAAAATAAAAAATCGGAACAAGATTATTAAGAACAAGTGGAGTAAGTGTTTTGATTTATTTTCAAATGGAGATAGTGGATTTACATAGAGTCCGTTAACAAATATGTGGACTGTTGAGCTAAAAGTGTGGAAGGCCTTGATCCAGGTCAACTTGATTATTATTTTGTTTGAAGAAAATATGATATATGTTATGAATTGATTGATTCATTAATAAATTTTGTTGTAACAGGTTAAACCAGAAGCTACTGAGTGGAGATAGAAGCCTTTTTATAACTACGAGAAGATGGTACAGATTTATGGACATGATAGAGCAACTGGTGAGCATGCTGAAACATCACAGGAGATAAGAAGGCGCACCATTTCTGTCGATAGTGGGTTTTCCAATACCATGGATGAAAATGATGACATATGGACTCATAATGACTTAAGTTTTGAAGACAATGTAACGATAGATGGTGATCGCACTGAATCTCCAATGGTGAATGCCAACTCATTCACAAAATGCAAACTTAGGAACATCATGGAAAAGGAAAAACAAGGTAGATGATGGTGAAGATGTAATCAAAGATGGCCTTCAGACAGTTGCAGATGCTATTATAAAATCTATTTCACTATTAGTTAAACCACTTCCTATTTCATAAGAACTCTATAATCATTTGGTAGAGTTGGGACTGGAAGGATCAAAATTGTATGAAAGTTATCTTTTTCTTGTTTGTAGGCCTGATGAAGTTAGGGCATTACTTGGTGCACCAATAAATATTTGGAAAAACATGTTGGATTTTATGATGTCTTCTTAATTGAAGACAGGTGTAGTATGTGTTGATGACTTGGTATCAGGTCCTTTTCCCTCTGCTCAATGTGTATATTTTGTCAGATATTTTTGTATATTTTGTGGATGAATATATGACAAAGCCATATAATTGAGGGAACTATGAGAAATTTATTGAAAGCTGTTTCTGGTTAATTTGCCTCTCTTTTACAACAATCTAGCAATTGTATTTTCTTCGGAAATTTACTTACAACAATCGAATGTTTTATCTCTGTCACAAGTTTATGGATTGTAAAGCAGGGGCAGAAGAGATAACTGATTGAAGCCCACCATCTAAAAAGTATGAAAACAAACTCACATAATTATCATTTATACTTAGGTCTATACCTCAATAAAACCATTTAAAATCACCTCGGTTGCACTTTTGAGTTGTTAAATCAACTAACAATAAGTTACGGGCGTGCACATTAGTGCATGGCCATGCATGCCAAAAGAAACAAGTTACAGGCATGCAAACACAATGCATGGCTGTGCATACCAATTAAAATAAATCACGGCTTTGTAGCTTTCATGCAAGGCCGTGCACAACCAAATGACCATTTCAAAATTTTCTAACAACATACTTTCGGGTCAACTTTGCATCATCATTTTGATAAGGTAAATGACACAATTAGGCAATACTTTCTTCTAGAAAATTGTTCTCCATTGTCTTAATTTTCTAATAACACTAAGATCATACACTTTGATTCAGTATTCCAAAAGTTATACTCAATTTACTTTGGACTATTCTATGAACCATAACAGTACTTTGTATTTAACTTCAAGTCAAATTCTGTAATTCTTAGAGATAGAATTAAAGTTCTATCTCTTTAGACAATTTGTATCCATACGTCTCTAGTTCAATTTAAATCAAGAATAATTCCATTTGGATACCTACTGATCAAAATATAGTCAAAATACCGAAGTATGTTCAGTGAAATCATAATAGTTATCATATTCTAGTACTTCTCAACATTTTCATCTTAAATTCAACAATCAAACCATTTCAGATGGCTATAATTTTTGGTAGGGATAAAGAAAAATGTGTTATGAATCTATTAGTTTAAGAATCAAGTCATTTGGACATCGGGTGAAGAAGTTATAACAAAATACCAAAGGATGTTCAAAAACAAACTCTTTCGGAAAAACATTGGAAGTCGCGATCGTGCAGACATCCCACCTGCACCTGCGAAGTCGCGATCATGTAAAAGCAAGATCACGATTCGTTACCTTCATCATCAAAATTAGCACGATCACGATTCGCGATCTTCTTCACCGAACAACTTCATCTTCTTCTTCCTTTTTTTTTCCATTTTTTCCAGATTTACACTCCTAAATAATATATTATGCATTTTTATATCCAATACAAACTCTAAACAAATCAAATTCAAGTTTACCATTCAAACACCAAAAATCTGAAATTTCATATTCACTTCCTCTCTCTATTGTAAATTTTCCAAAATATTATTCTCATTTCAATCTTCTTCAATGAACTAAAATGACACTCAAACCAAATCTTCTAACTTCATTTTAGCTCAATAACACAAAACAATTCAAAAATTTAAGATTCACACTTAAACATCAAAATTCGATTCTCATTCTTACAAATTCCATTTTCTGCATTTAGTTTCTCTTTCTACTTTCATTTGATGCATTATTCTACATTTCCACCAAAAATTATAGCCATATGAAATCATTCGGAAGAGATTGATTGATGAAATTGGGACAAAAATGATGACGAGTTCTGGAAAAAGATAACCGGAGTATTTTCACTAAACATGCTTCAGTATTTTAGGAATAACTTGATCTGTAGTTAATGTTGGTATTTTAACTTGAATTTTGGAGTTGCTTATGAATGTTTGGAGTATAATGAGAGTAGAAAATGAAGAGAAAATAGAAGTATAATCGAATTATAAATGTTAGATAGAGAGAAAGAAGAGATGCGTGAGTGATTTTCTGGTTTTGATATTTAGTGTTAATTCCTTGCTTTTAACCTGTTTTTGAATGTGTTAGGTTGCATGGAAGTTGAAAATGTGGTTGAGATGAGTTAGATAAGTTGATTAAAAAGAAAAGAAAGAAGACAAAAATTTTGGAGAGGCTCGGGAGGAGAAGAAGAATTGCGATCGTCCTCTATCTCCAGCACGATCGAAACTTTTGAAGGTCGATTGAAAATGCGACTTTAGAGATCCGTTGCGAACTCGCAATCGTGACTTCTTTTGGTGGGTGAAAAACTCAAATACCTTTTGATCTTTTGGCCATATCTTGTGCTCCCAGCATCCAAATGACATGGGATTTAAACCATTAGATTCGAAACTCGTTGTTCTATACCTCCACCAAAAATTATAGCCATCTGAAATCAATTGATAGAGTTTAAGTGAAAAATGTGAGACAAAAATGATGAGGAATTATGGAAAACTGATTAATGAGTATTTCCATTAAACTTGCTTCGGTATTTTAACAATATCTTGTTCTGTAGTTACCCGAATGAAATAATTTTTAATTTAAAGTAAACTAGAGACACATGACTACAAATTGTCTGAAGAAATTAAAATTTAATTATGTCTCTAGAATTCCAAATTTTGAATTAAAGTTGATTATAGAATGTTGTTTTAGCTTATGAACAGTCTGAAATGATTGGGATATAACTTTCAGATTTCTGAACCAAATTGAGTGATTTTAGTGTCATTAGAAACGTAAGAGATAGGAGAACAATTTTCTAGAAGAAAGTGTTCTAAAATTATTCCCTTTTTATTGTCAGATTTATCATAAAAAGTTGACCCGAAAGTTTGTTTTAAGAAAAATCTGAATTGACCAAATAAGTTATAAATTTTGATTATAATGATTTTAGTTGTATATATTTCTATATAAATAAAAATATAAATAATATATTTTTAAAAATAAATCACATATAATAGAATAAAATAAATTTTAATATAAAAAATTTAAAATTTAAAAATAATATTTTTCATATAATTAATAATAAATTGTATATAATTAATTATAAAATAATAAAATCTTTATTACATGAAAATATAAAATATATAAAAAAAGTCACAATCGTGACTTTTTAATTGAAAATAATTTTTATTTTAAATCGTACCGTTAAACCTCCTGCAATAACCATTTTATTCTAAGGGGTATAATAGTCATTTGTTATACATTACATTCCATTCCATTCCATTCCATCTATCTTCAAAACAACATTTCATTACATTATATTATGAACCGTTCCATTCATTCTAAACAACTTTTTACTATATTACATTCTATTCCATTATAAATCGTTCCGTTCTGTTCCGTTTCCTTCCGTTAATTAACATCAAACCAAATAGGCCTTAAAAGAATATATCTCCATTCCACGTACTTTTTGTTTTGTTTTGGAAAGTCTCAATTGCACAGCCTTGTGACACGGAGAGTGAAGATTAATCCCTGCGTGTGGTCCAAAGAAGTAATGACACAGTTGAGATCGGAGACTAAGAGAGGACAAAAAAATTGTGGGCTATGAATTAAACGTAAAATGTAGCGACTCAGATGGGGGAACTCTGAGAAAAGCCAAACTTACAAGAGGTAGATTTCAATTTCTTTTTCTTTTATACTCTTACGCGTTATTTTGGAAGCTCCCGAACCGCAGCTCTTTTTTGATAATTTTGTGAGTATTTAGCGACCAAAGTGCTCATTCTACGACGCAATCTCAATCTAACATGCGACACAAACATACTACGTTAAACGTATGTCTTGGTTAAAACATATACACAGATAAGAAAAAAAAAGAAGGAATGAAATGGGTGTGAAAGCATGCTCGTTTTCAAATTTGTCCCTTGAAGTTGAAAGCATTCTTATTCCGATTAGCTCACCAAACAAACGGTCGACCATATCAACGACTCATAATTCTAATATAGGAAAAGATCGAATGGACCGTATTCATGCTTACCCTTTTATTCTGGATCTTTCTTATTGAACACCGCTTGTCCTTTATTTTTATAAATTACTTATCATATAAAAAACAATTAATATATATTAAAATACAGTATTTTTATAAATTAACAATTTTCTATCAATTAAAAATATTATTAATATAAAATTTTGAAAGTTACGATACACGTGTCAAAAACACTTGTATTCCCCTATGATGCACCACCAATCCTACCAAACCTATCATCCAATCTGCACCGTTCATTCTCTGCATTAAATACTCAAGTCTGACACCAGCTACAAACCCTCTCTCTTGCTTACTTCTCTCTTGGCCGTGTCGCATTTGCTTTTTGTGGCTCTCTGAAACCGAACCCAAAATAGTGTTGTACGGTCTCTGATTTTTATATTTCTCTGAGAAAGTTTGGATTTTCCTTTCTAGGTATTTCGAGTTTGTGGTTTCTGATCTTGATTTTGGTTTTGGGATCTAAAAGCAGTAATATTAGTCAGTGAAGATGTTTGGGAGAGCACCGAAGAAGAGCGACAACACAAAGTACTACGAGATTCTTGGGGTCTCAAAGAACGCTTCTCAGGACGATCTTAAGAAGGCTTACAGGAAAGCCGCCATCAAGAACCATCCTGACAAGGGTGGTGACCCTGAAAAGGTATATACTATTGTTTTCATAGATCAACTTTTGGAATTGAGTGTTCTGTTGATCTTGGTTTAAATAGCATACTTTAAGACTTTTCGTTCTTTTGTTTTTGTACTTTTTGAGGATTGATTTGGTCAATTGAGAGAACAGATCTTGTCAATCAGTGATAAGTTGTAGATTGGTTGTTCGTTTGTACAGTTACCTGCTCTTGTAAATTTTGTTGGGAGATTAATCTTTATTGCAGTTTGCGGTTGATCTAATATGGATTGGAAATAGAAGATGGTTGGTATTCAAGGGGTTCTAACTGGAACGAATTTCTGGATTCAGTATATCTTTTTTTTATCTCGATTCATTGATAATGTAACTCTACACACGAGTGGTTGTTTTAGGCTGCCTCAGATTAGAGCTAAATGACTACATCGAGGACTGTTTACTTTGTCTGTCTATTTAGCTCTTAATTTCATTCTCTGTCCAAAAGTTATGGTACCTGAAGCTTAATTTGTTCTATGATTATGGGCCGTGCTCCTCAGACCAAACTACCTAGTTTTTCCTTGATTATTGTATTTCTTTTGGCTTAATTGCACTGAAAAATTTTATTGTGAGATTAGCTATCATATTGACTGGTAAAATTTTGTGTTTGATTCAGTTCAAAGAATTGGCCCAAGCATATGAGGTTCTGAGCGACCCAGAGAAACGTGAGATCTATGATCAGTATGGCGAGGATGCCCTTAAGGAAGGAATGGGTGGTGGTGGTGGTGGTCATGACCCGTTTGATATTTTCCAATCTTTTTTTGGTGGCAACCCATTTGGTGGTAAGAATATTTAGATCTTAACTTTACAAATTTTTTGGAGTGAATGAGATTATCTTGACATGAAAATTCATTTTCATTAGGTGGTGGTAGCAGTAGGGGCCGAAGGCAGAGACGAGGTGAGGATGTCATCCATCCTCTGAAGGTTTCTTTGGAAGATCTGTACAATGGTACATCCAAGAAGTTGTCTCTCTCACGCAACATGATCTGCTCCAAGTGCAAAGGGTAAATATCTTTTTCTTATTGAAGTAGCCTACTTTAGCTTGTTCAATTTCTTATTCTATTTCGGCTAACTTGGGTTTGCTTATGTTGATATGGACAGCAAAGGGTCAAAGTCAGGTGCATCAATGAAGTGTTCTGGTTGCCAAGGTTCTGGAATGAAGGTCTCCATTCGACAGCTTGGACCTTCTATGATCCAGCAAATGCAGCATCCTTGCAATGAGTGTAAGGGTACTGGTGAAACAATTAATGACAAGGACCGATGCACCCAATGCAAGGGTGAAAAGGTTGTTCAGGAAAAGAAAGTATTGGAAGTTATCGTTGAGAAGGGTATGCAAAACGGGCAAAAGATTACATTTCCTGGAGAAGCTGACGAAGCTGTAAGTCAGAATGCTCATATGAGATATTTTTTTGTTTAAACTCAACATTGATTAGAGAGCGATTCAAATGCATGAAATTTTTAGTTTATGTGCCTGCTGATTTCTGTTTCTGCTGTTTTTCAGCCTGACACGGTCACGGGGGACATTGTTTTTGTTCTACAACAAAAGGAGCATCCCAAATTTACTCGGAGGGGTGATGACCTTTTTGTTGAGCATACACTGTCCCTTACTGAGGCACTTTGTGGCTTCCAGTTTATATTGACCCATTTGGATGGAAGGCAACTGCTTATTAAATCCCATCCTGGGGAAGTTGTCAAGCCTGGTAAGATGCACTGAAACTCTTTTGGTTCTTTTGAGTCTGTTAATTCTTATGTAAAGAGGTTAATGTATCTTATTTGTTATGGTTTGTTTCCTTGAAGTGAGTTCAGATTAGTGATAATACAAATGTGCCTTTCGAAATGGAACAAGTTCTGGTTCTGATTCCTGTTCTTTTCCAAGTTCTGGTTCTGATTCCTGTTCTTTTTCTTGCTCTGTTTCCTTCATTTTGCTGCTGCATTTTTCCAGATGCTTTTTTAGGTGTCAGTATTTTCTTGATCTGTTTTTACCTTCTGGATTCTGAATTTTCTGGACGGTTTTATTATCTTGTTGCCCAAATCAAGGGCACATTCTGATCTTATGTTCCCTAGTCTACATGCATGAGCTATTACCCCTGTCCGTTTCCGTGATTATGAGTGACTACTTGGCCTGGTATAAATACATGTTACCGTCTTTTGTTCCTATTTACATCAGTGGCAGACTGCTACGTTTATGAAATAGATGTCTGTCAACTTCCGATGTTTCTGTCTTGCTGTTAGCTGGTCCTCTGTATATGTGACATGGATTTATTTTTCCACTACAGATCAGTACAAGGCCATCAATGATGAGGGCATGCCTATGTATCAAAGGCCATTCATGAAGGGCAAGCTATATATTCATTTTACCGTTGATTTCCCAGACAACCTGAGCCCTGATCAGTGCAAGTCCCTGGAGGCAATACTTCCGCCCAGAACTTCAGTCCAGATGACAGATATGGAGCTGGATGAGTGTGAGGAGACGACTTTACATGACGTGAATATCGAGGAAGAAATGCGGAGGAAGCAACAGCAGAGGGCCCAAGAGGCATACGATGAGGATGACGATATGCCTGGTGGTGCCCAGAGGGTGCAGTGTGCTCAACAGTAAATTGACAGTGGGATTCTACTAGGTTGAATGACCGAGGCGAAGGAAGCAGTGTGGTTTGACAGATTATTTTTGAGAATCAAACTTATGTTATACAAAACTGTAGACTCATAGTACGATGTTGTGGTTTCATTTGTGCTTGCAAACTGATAATATGTCAGATTTAGTGCCTAGACCATTTGTTTCCCTTTTAGCAAAATTGTGAGGGGGAAATGAGCCATTGTAGGCTAATCTATAAAGTTTGTAGCTTTTGGCAATTGTTTCTTATTAACGGCCTCTCTCCAATCCAAGCTCCTGCAATAGTTTTGTTCACTTGATATTTGTTGGGAAAGTACTATCCTCAGTCCTTTTTTTATTTAATTGTCTTTTAATTTAGTAATTAATTATTTAATCAAGTGTAATCTCACGGGATGTTGGAGTCACATTTATCCTGCGAAGTCATACGAGAAACGTTGATATGTCATGTTACATCAGGATATAGTGTGACATGGCGTTAATAGTACACCAATGTTTATTTTAACACATTTTGGTAAACTAATATTTATTTTTTGTTTATACATGAATAACTGACATTGTGAGTTTAACGTGTCTTCTTTAATAAGTTTTTAAAGCAATATATATATATATATATATATATTATACACAATGGGGTTTCTGTATTAGTGGGAAAGGTGCTCTCTAGTGTTCTCTTGAGTAATTCTGTCGTTCTTAAAGTAAAATTGAACATTTCGTACTTTTTTATTGCTTCAATGTGTGATTTAATTGTTGAAAATGTGTAATTGGGAAAGGTGCTCTCTCTCGAACTATTTTTAAAAATGGTTCATTTCAACAATCATAATAGTGTTTGTCTATAATGATATTTACAAAATGTATAGAGAAAAATCTGCAATTATTATAAAGAGGGGTAGACAAGAAGTACTAGCTTATTTAGAGTCTAAGCTTATTTATAATGGGAGTTGAGCCTTTTATTAATTGAATTGAAATAAAATTACAATTTTAATTAAATAGTTCTAATTAAATACCAATTAGTCCAAATAAGATCCAATATCTTATATTGGTTTTTATTTATTAAATATTTCATATTTAATCATAAAGTTTCTCAAGCTTTACATTAAAGTCCAACTTGATTAAAACAATTTTTTTCTCTTTTTAACTCATTCTTTGTATATGATCCATTAGATTCTTTAATATATTGGCAGTGGATATAAATTATCACTCTAAATTATATATATGATTAGATAAATTAAATTTCTTTAAATTATTTTTAACTCTTTAATTATACAGTTTATATCCATATATTAAGATTGATGTTCAGTTAGGAACGTCAAAGTAGTTTTACCTACCTTTCTGTGCATACATTTTTGTATAATTCAATCATTTCATCATATAATGTCTCAGTTAGACATAGAACTTGGAATTAATATCTACTCCATTTGAGTCTAATTATATTAGTTCTCCATTATAAGTAATTAATTCAATTAATGACATTTGAAAAAACTAATTATAAAGTGTCATTCTACCTTAGCTAAAGAATTTTTGAATCAATATCAA
Organism: Erythroxylum citrifolium; assembly: GCA_026284465.1. NCBI lineage: Eukaryota > Viridiplantae > Streptophyta > Magnoliopsida > Malpighiales > Erythroxylaceae > Erythroxylum > Erythroxylum citrifolium. Next base: position 54,163,727 of record JANKOE010000005.1, on the reverse strand, counting down.
TTTAGAACAATAGAATATTCTTCCTAATCACTTTAGGATGATGAATCTTATATTGATCACTCAACTACCTATATATAGTGAATACTACATCCAATAATTACCGAGTGAGCTGCTTTTGATTAGAATATGTCATAATAGTATCAAAATATAACAATACCTATATGAGATATTTTGGTAATCTTAAGTTAAAGGATCACTTACATAATTATCTAAAAGAGGATTTTCGTAGAAATACAAGATTTGTTCCAAATAGATTATTCATATAGGATCAGTTCAGTGAACTTTTTCTCTAACAATTATCCACACGTTTATTTAAGTATCTCTATATTTTAGTCTATAAGATTTGATGACTTCCTTTACAAGGAAGAAACATAATATGCGCTAGTCTTTTTTCGTTCTATTAATGTCCAGTCTCAATAGTACAATGACTAAAAAGAATTTATGGAAAATACATAAATAAAATATGAATTTCATCATTATAATCTCATCATAATTTTATTTGCAACATATTTTTCCCATAGACTTTATTATACATCTAAATATGTATAAGATAAAGAATTCTTTTAAATAATTATATTCCTAAACTACAATCAACCGATTTGTTATAGGGCATAAAATAGTAGTAATTAAGGTTTTGTTTGTTGCATTAGAGTATTAATGTTTATATAAATTTTCTACAAGTTCCAAAATGTGACCAAATTAGTTTCTATAGTATTTTTTGGGGTAAATACTATAGTATTATTAGTATTATTTATATGCTTGTAATTTTTAATATTTATGAAATGTGAATATGTTGAACTGGTCACGACCTTATCAACTGCAGATAATGATTAATACATGAATTCTCAGTTGTTTTTAAAAGTCTATATAAGTTAGTTGTTTTAAGTGTGGATTGTCTATAAACATGCCTATTATTAACTAAATACATACGACATATTTTTAAGTGTCACTTTTTGAAAATTTAAATTTTTATAGGCTAAATTCAAGTCACTATCAACTATGACATATAAAGGGAGGAATAGGAGGGAAGAATTCTCATTTATCCTCAATTTTTGTCACTTAATGATGCTACATTTCTTTTATATTGCTACAGTTCATTTATATTGCCAAAGACTTTGGTTATAGAGCATTGAAAGTGTTTATATACAAATTCCCTTATCCAACATTTGAGGGGACGAGTTATGTGATATATAAGTTTCCCATCAAATATACGAAGATGAGATGACTTGTTAATGAAGGAATACTATATAATTTGTTGGGACCCGATTTCGGAACTGGATCCCAACCGGAAGAACGAAAAAAAAACAAAAACGGAAACGGAAACTGAAAACGAAAACGAAGTGGTAATCGAACGGAAAAAAACAAAGCGGAGAGCAAAAAGCGAACGGAAAGACTACAAATGGAAGCCCGAAGCGAAAACGGAGGGAAGCTTACGAAAACGCAAAGCGGAACACAAAAAACAGAAGCGAAACGAAACAAATGGTTCTAAACGAACTGAAACAAATTCCGACATCCATAGCGTATATCTTTGAAAACTAAAATTAGCGTTGGAAACCCTTAGACTAAGCCAATCCGAAATTCGGTATAAATTTTTTTTCTTATTTTTTATTCCCTTCATCTTTATTCAATCTTATACAAATGAAAACACTATAATTTCCCCATTTGGAAACTTATCCTCAAACAAAACTCAATTCATAAAATTCGTCTTAAACATGTAATATCTCAATATCATCTCTAACAAATCTTATTCTTATTCTTTATTCAATCATTATTTACAAAAAATTGGGCAGCATAACGACTGTCTTTTATAAAGCCCAAAAACCTGCAAAGGGTTTTAAACACACTTCTTTAAACCAAACCAATCCACACATGAACAAACACAATCCTATACCTATAACACTTCAATAATTTGCGATCAATCAACATCATTGGACCTCCTGTCCGGAATCCATATCTCAATCACATTCATATTCCAATTCATAATCATATGCAATTCCCATTCATATCCAATCACATTCATATATCCTAACCATACTCAAATTTATATTTCAATTCAATACACAATTCCATGATTCATTTACATCACGAAGTAACTGCTTAGAAACATTAATGACTTTCCAAGCCATATACAAATCCAATACTAACATCCCAAATACATAAAACACAAGACAAACAAAATCGAACAGAGCCTTAATTTTCTTTCATCCGATCTCCTGCTCGCTACCTGGAGATGGGGATGAGAGGGGGTGAGGTTGACAGCTCGTGGATAACATGTTTATAAATTGAACAGTAAGCAAAAATCATTTCTCAAAAACATTGGCCATTTATAAACATGTCACAGTAGCAAATTTTTCAAAAACTTATTTCTCAAACCTTTCAACTTTTCAAATCATTTATAATAAATTTCCAAAAATTTTCACGATTGCAAACCTCAAGTTCTCATTTCTCAAAAATTCTCAAATTTTTTCATAAATCATAAACAATTTCAAAATCATGAATGCATCACATTATAAATGCATCACAAATATAAACAAAATCAAAATCACATAACATATCAAAACGGTTTGGGTCGGTCCAAAACGGAATGTACTGCACATTCCCGCATAGCGGTTCTGTGCAGCCGTGAATAGAACGTACTACACTTTCTCACATAGCGATCTAGTGTAGCCGTGAACTTATGGGAGTCCGAAATCGGAGCTCTAATGTCTCTAGCGAGCAGGCGCGCGAAGCCTATAAAAAGGAGACAAGTGCACTTGACTCATACTTATGGGACCTAACCAAACCCACATAACATATTTTCATGCTTGAAAAATCGGATTGCCCGAAGGTACATTTCAAAAATTCAATTTTCATGTCATATCATAAACACGCATCATAAGACACCGATTTCACATATCAAAACTCAATCATAATTTACACAATTTCTCAATTCACCTTGCACATTCATCATCTAAGATTCATATGGCCATTTCACATTCATTCAAAACCAATGAAATGATCAATTTAAGGCAATTCTCAATTTTAAAAAAAAATGCATTTCACAATTGCAACAATTTTTCCAATCATTTGGAAACAATGCATGATCAATAATTGTATTTTCTTCTTAATTTTTCGAAAACATAAACAATAGAATTTGCAAAACATTTTCTCTTCTTAATTATTCAAAAACTTATGCTTAGCTTATAATTAAAAAATATAGACATGGTACCCACCTCATTTCCATGCTTGAAATTTGTCCAAAGCATCAATTTCTCCATTGCTTCCCTTAATTTTCCTAAACCATAATCACCCAAATTCAACATCACAAAAAGCATAACCACCAAAATTGAACTTAGAAAACACAAACCCATAACAATCTAAAGCCAAATAAACCAAAATCTCATCACAATTTAACAAAGTAATAATTCTCTTACCTTATTCCTTCTCCATTTTCGGAAATTCTTAGCTCCATAGGAAGCTTTCATGCTCTTCCACCTTTTCC